>JAULCE010165311.1:0-11774 GCA_032359355.1 Macoma nasuta | reverse complement strand
GTTCACAACGACAGTGCATTATGAATTGGGGGAAATTGTGTAGGAGAAAAGAAATCATCAATTTCGAATTATTTTTAAAACATTGTGGAAAAAAGGGAAACACAATAATTTGATGGAAATGACGAATGTATGAATAAAGGCAAAATAAGAGTGCAAAACGGTTAATTGCTGTAAAATGTGGCCAAAGAAAACAGTCGCATGGATACAGTGTTATTTGTTTTATTACTCTATCATGGTACTAATTCACAAAACAAAGTCACATAACACTAACGTAAACAATGGCACAGTTTTCAGTGATATATATGACGTCACTAACAGAACAATGACGTGTTGTTTTTATTTACATATGGCATAAACTAAAATCGACCCTCGTTATGTCGAAACTATATTTGTAAGTTCGAATAACCCGAAGTTCGAAAGTAGTCCTCGAAACATCGACACTTAATTACACAACAAAATCACTTTCATAATTTTACTTCAAAATTTAGTTTAGATTAAAGCATAAATTCGACTTAACCGAGATAGAGAACACGAGATTCGACTGTTAATTAATATTACATCCTAAATGATGTCACCAGCGTGATATAACGTCATTATATATTTTTCGATATACAATGTATAGCTAAACACCGCATGATGCGCTTAAAATGTCGCATTGCAATTTATGATATAAACAGAATAAAACATTCGTGGTCATTCAATATAAAATTTATTAAACTCGTTTACTAAGTGTGATAAAAAACACGCCAATGCTCGTTTAAACAATTTTAGCACACTCGGTTAATACATTTCATATTGAATGATCACTCATCCAATATCCTCTATTACCATGTGTACTTTGGAATGTCAACCAGGTCCCAAATGACCTTGGCCGTTTACCAAGCGGCCTATGTTGCAGTTTGCTAATTCATTTAAAACAACTGATTTAACAAAATTGAATATTTAACCATTTTGAAATCCAGATTAGACGCAACCTTTCTCTGAATCTAATACGAATCTAAATTAAATTTAAATGATATGGCGTACGAACGAGTTTAAAACTAAAAAAACACCACATGATGCGCTTAAAACATTGTGGTATATGGAGCATTTGCTCGTAATATTTTATTTTCTAATATAGTTGCCAAATTAATTTTAAAAAATGGGATTCTCCTTTTGCCTTGATATACATCATTTTGTCAGATTGTTTTTACTGTCGATAAGCATAAAATTGAACATGGATTAAAGTGTAAAATGCCTTCACTGTCATGAACAATTGTGTTTATATCATAAATCACGTCACCAGCGTGATAAAGCAGAGTGATATAATTTTCGGTATATAACTAGTGTTATAACAATATACGTTACGTCATTATGTAAAACGTCAAAATAACCACACAATATAGCGACTGTTTATGTATTTAACGCTAATTATCGCCGCATTGCAATTTATAATATAAATAGAATATAACATTCGTCGTCATTCAACATGAAATTTATTACACTCGTTTACTCAAATTGATAAAAACTCGCCGAGTCTCGTTTAATACATTCCATATTGAATGACCACTCATGCAATATCATCTTTGTTTGTTAGTTCATGTACATATCAATGCCAAATGATCGCATATAGAAAACATACACGATCTGGCCTGCATCACGGACATACGGGACACTCGGGCATTGCAAACGGTGTGGACCAAGATCAGCGATTGCACATCCAACCCGACGTCGGTTTAGCAAAGCACCGAATATACTAAAGTATATGTATACGTACCGTTATCCAACGATTCTCTACACAGTAGTGTCTTATTCCGGGACTGCACATATAAGGCAGAGGAATTGGAGTATCTGTTGACCCCTTATCCTGCCGCCATAAAAAAGTCCGCTGAATTATCGTCTACTTGCTTTCTTTACCTTGTAAGATTCGTTTGAAATTTGGTGAATTGATGCCTAAGTTTCAAATAGCTTAGATCCGTATTGGACGCCTGGTTACACGGAGTTTGATCCAGGTCCAAGCTGTTTGACGACATCATTATGGTCGCAAGTGGCGTGCCAATTGTTGAAAAACGCTGCCTTTAAACCAATGTTAAATTGGCCTTAACCTCCTCACTGCTTTACCCGAACCATAGTAGCATGAACAAACAGCTGAGATCCAGATGAGACTCATGGTAACTCATCCGGATCCAAGCTGTTTGGCAATCGGCCAATATCTTTCCCAAAAAATAAAATATTGCACATGCACAGACTTGCTTCCGACAATGAAGGGTTAGTAGGACACGGAGGTACGACACACCTGTTATATACATAAAGATGTATCTAATTCTGCAAAACCAATTAAGCGTTTCGCTCAAAAGACACCTCATCGATATAATTTATAAGAAAACATATCCCTACATAAAATCTGTTAAACAACTGGCATTATCATATCAAATACAAAACTAAATAAAGCATTTGCAAAACATTCTTTTCAAGCTTTCATTAAACTCATTACCACAATTTCGACAAAACCTCGAATAGTATGACAATATCTAGTATTTATGAAGGTCACAGCTGATCCTGATCACAGAGATCCTGCCAAAATCCCTAAGATCAGGGTATTAACTGTTTATATACAGCGTGCCTCGTTAAACACTTTTAGGTTCATCCGAATTCTTGCAAAATTCGGAACTAAAATCTGAACCTAAAGCATTGGTATTTGCTATGTGGATACGTGCCGAAAATAAGGGGACTATTTTTATAAGTTCAAATTACCGGAAGTTCGAATATACATGTAATTTGAACTTCGAGAAATTCGAACTAATAGAAAAAGTCCCGACTAAGTCGACACAACGAGGCTGAACTGTAGCGAAAAGTGAAAGGCATGCATGTATAAACGGAACAGAAACGACGAAATATAAACGTTAGCATGGTACATGTACATGTAACCTCACAAAACAACGAATCGCCATTTAAATCAATTAGCATTTTGGTTCCACGAAAACGCCCCTTTAGCGCTTCTGTAAATAATGACTATTGGAAACATTGTGGGAAACGAGAAAATACTCCATTTTCCTACAATGATTTCAATACAATTAAAAAATGACACGTCTAAAGACAGCTTGTGGAGAAAAGGGTTAATTTCTGATACTATTATTTCGATCAAATCTTATTTTCTAAATGTAAATACAGAACTATAAAGAACCCATCGCATAAGTCTTTATTTTATAAGCCCTTATCTTGCCAATTGCGACCAAAGTGATGTCGTCATCCAGCTTGGACCCGGATCAGACGTCGAGTTACTCGGTGTCTGATCCTTTTTCAAGCTGTTTGACACTGAAGCAACAGTTTCTGAAAATTTCAGATGAATCGAACAAGGCTAAAAAGATCAAGCAGACGAGAATTTAGCGGACTATTTTTTGTTTTGGCGGCAGGATAAGGGTAAATAAAATGGACGGTATGTATTTTATTAGTAAATGTAAGGATATTTATTATTGTTTTCACCACGGCTACTGATGTGGCAAATAAAAAAAATTCGACTGCCACGATTAAAAAAGTCGTAATTGTCATTTTGACAAAATGGCACTTATTGCTTTTTAACCCTTATCCTGCCGCCTCAAAAAATAGTCCGCTGAATTATCGCCTGCTTGACCCTCTCAACCTTGTTCGATTCGTTTGAAATTCGATGAAACTGTTGTCCGAGTGTGAAACAGTTTGGAACCGGATCAGACGCCGAGTTACTCGGCGTCTGGTCTGATTCAAAGCTGGTTGGCGACATCACTGTGGTCGCGAATGGCGGGATAATAATCCGTACGTGTTCTTTTGCTCAAATAAATGACACTTATTGCTTTTAACCCTCTACACCGTATGTTATTTTCAGACTTATTCACTATGAATGCATATTATGAAGATTATTTAGAAAAAAGATAAATCGCCACTTTTGAATAGCTTTAACAAGATTGTTGAAAACATAGCGTTTCCTAATATCATGACCAAATGCTCCATTTCTCACGATATTTTCAATTGCCATCTGCTACATTGTACCGAGGCGTCCAGACAAGACGTATCTATAGGGAGTAAATTGATGGTTTGGTCTAAACTGTTGTAACTCCTTCACACTTGTGAAGGAGTTACACTAGTTTTGCACCAATCCATCGAAATGGATAAACGAGACATGTAATCATGTCATGGAATGATCGCAAAGACTACTGGGAGAGCAATACAATTACGAGAAAATAATTCTGCAATATTTATCAATAATATATGATCTATGGCACTTATGTATGATTGGACACACTCTCGCAATGATAGCTCAATGATAGCCATTAGTGATATATATATTTATATAAGTCTATTTCTAACTCTATACACAGGACAACAACAAATGTGTATGCTATGAAATCAAGTGTACATGTTATATACATAGTGAAAAAGTATGTTTAATACGACAATTTATTTAACAATTTCCTCATTAAACAAACTGTTGATAACACTGATGCGATAACTCAATGTTATATCTCAGGAATAAACATACACAGTTCTATTTACAATATGTTGTTGATAAGACTGATGCGATAACTAAATGTTTCATTTCAGGAATAAACATACACATTCTATTTATCATATACCATTACCCAATAATAATACACGATTTAATACATTCTAAAGTAAAACCTAATTACAACAGCTTATTGAATCAACTGTATCGAAGTATTCATTTTTAACCCATTTATGCCCATCGTCCTCTTGACGGGACGATACCAAACAGTTCAGACTCAGATCAGAGGGCTCTTTTAAGAGCCCTCTGATCAGGGTCTGTACTGTTTGCAATTAACAAATATATCCAAAATTATAAAAAATAAGTACCATTTTAGACAATTCACCCCTGTAACTGCACATGAACTGTTCCTGTTATAATTTGGACGATTCTACTTTAAATTTGAGGCACACATGGGTTAAAACCCGTATCCTGCAAATCGCGACCATAGAGATATTGTCAACCAGCCCGGACCCGAATCAAACGCCGAATAACTCGTCGTCTGATCTGGACCAAAGCTGTTTCACACTCAGGCAACAGTTTCACCAAAACTTTAAGATAATCTAACAGGGTTAAAAAATACAGCAGACGATAATTTCTGCAGACGACAATCTGAGAAGCAGATTAACCCTTAGCCTGCTATTCGCGACTATGGTGATTATTCTTACAGCTTAGATCCAGATCAGACGCCGAATAACTCGGCGTCGGATCTGGATCCAAACTGTTTGACACTAAGACAACAAGTTCAGTAAATTTGAACAAAATCAGACGATGTTTGAAAATTGAAGCAGACGATCATTTCTGCTGACGACATTTGGGAAGCAGATTAAGGAACCTAGGCTAATACGGCCCGGTAAGGAAGCTCAACTAAGATGTAAGATCGTATATATTTAATCCAACGAACTTTTCCATTTATTCCCACAAATAAATATTGCCTACATTAGTACTGGTAGCCATGCTTTGGCACATCGTTATAACCCTTTCGGCGCCAAATTAAATAAATCTGGTTGGGACTAGTTTCAGATAAAATATTTTTAAATAATTGTAAGATTGTAAATTCCAAATGACTTATTTTATCGGTCGCATTATAAAAATGTTGAAGTTTAATTAATTTAACAAAAAAAACCCAGATGAATTCAAATCTATATATACAATTATTTGTTTTTTAACCATTCAATCATTATAATATCATATTGTTTACAAGCTAAATCTAAATGACAACTCATATTTTCAAGGCTAGACATACTGGTCTACTTCTTTCTGTTTGTTAGTTGTGTTCGGTAATATATGTTTCGTTCATGGATCTGTTAATTGTTTCACCTAGAATGTTTGTAGTTTTAACCCTTTCACTGCCGTAGTCGCCTAAATGCGCCGTTGAAAAAAGTGCAGTCCCAGATCTGGGACTTCACTTTTTTGCAACAAATTGTAGACCAGTGTAAACAATTCCGGAATATACCAAATAACTTCAATCGTTTCTGTGATTTATTACGCTAAAATACTTTATCTAAAACTAGTCTCAACCGCCATTTTTTTTAATTTGTCGCCGAAAGAGTTAATCCTTTACCCCCTTTGACGCATTTGTAGCAGATGACTATTGAAAACATCGTAGGAAATGAGAAATTTGCTTGTTAAGAGCAAATGCTCAACTTTCCACACTTTTTTCAAAGTCATTGAAAATTGGAATTTTCGTTTCTTCTTCATTATCGTGCTATTGATGGTGAGTATGTCTAAAATTGCACGTGGATAGGGTGAAAACAAATGTTATGTTCGGTCGGATATATTTCTACCATATTCGAATACAAACATTGGAAATAACCAGACTAAAACTTTTCCTAAAACAACATCACACCCAGCTTTCACTGAATGTCAAAAGCCTAGATTGTGCTCAAAATGAAATGTTCAACTTCTGACACCAAGTTTAAATTTATTGCTACTGCATTGAAATTTTGATTGCCCGTGAAAACATAGATCATTTCACCTGTAGTTAAAAAATTCGGTATGACAATACAAATGAATGAGAAAGCAAATGTTGACATTTTCATATTGAGCCATATACCATCTCGATATGTTAGTTGAAAGCCGGGTGCATGACACGGCTTTCACTCAGCGTATCCAGTTGAGATCGTGCTTAAACTCAAAATTTCAATTTCAGATATTGTCCTCAATTTTACTGCCACTGCACTGAAGTTTTAACTGCCAGTGTGACATGAAATGTATCAATGGTAGTTAAAAGTTGAGTGTAATGGCAATACAATTGAATAATATATATCCAATGTTAACATACTGAGTTTGGGCACGATCTCTACTCGAGAAGCTTAGTAAAGGCCAGGTGCCTGGTATTAGCTCACACAATTTGATTGTGTGATTTACTAGATAACCCAGATACAACTGTGTCAATGGCTTGTTTTGCTCCAAATATTGAAAATTCAACAGTTTGCGTTACAAATAGTGTAGACTCTGACTGGCGTGTGTGTCTGCATAACATTTCTAGGGCTAAGTAGCATGTCCAGACATTCATTATCATACAGCTCGACTAAAAAATTCATGTACGTTTATCTGCATCTACAGTAAAATCTCTCTAAAACAGATCCTCTATTAACCAGGTTACAACTTAATGTAGGCAGAACGTATTGCAGATTCTGTATTACTTTCATAACTTGCATAAAGCAGCCACCTGCATTTATAACTCGCCAGTTTTTGTTAAAAGGTGGCGGTTTAGAGAGGCTTTACTGCATACGTAAATTATTAACACATTTTCTTTTCGGGATTTGGAGCTTGAAAACAGGCACTATGTGTGTTAAGTAAAGTAACACAGACTTTGTCTTCCCATGTGGGAGAAATTTATGATCTGACGAGTTAGACACTGAGCATTGCCAACCTGTACAAACAGTTTAGAGCCTGATCAGACGCCACGTTACTCGGCGTCTTAACCCTTTGCCTGCTACGAAAATTGTCGTCTGATGAAAATGTCGTCTGCTTCTTTTTTAAATATCGTCCGATTTTCTTAAAATTTAGTGAACCTATTGTTTGAGTGTCAAACGGCTTGGAGCCAGTTCAGACGCCGAGTTACTCGGCGTCTGATCTGGATCGAAGCTGTTTGAATAATCACCTTAGTCGCGAATAGCAGGCGAAGGGTAAACCGGCTCCTAACTGATTTACGCTTATAGTAACACAATCTTCAAAAAATGGTCAGATTTTTTAAAAAATATTATTTGCTTTTCTTTAGAGATACTGTAAATAATGGCGGTTCTCCCATTGTATTTGATTATCGGAGCTCAATTATTTGTCTGTGCACAAAACGCCGTGGACTTCAAGGTCTCCATATCACACATGCACATCACGTAATGACTTTTCACGCGATATATAGCAAATTCTTTTTTGACATGTCTGGCGCACATACTCGCAATTCATATAGTACTACTATTCTTTTATTTAAGAACGCGTTTTGAATAATTTAGCTTTGCCGCTTAGGATAAGATCATGTTTTACGTATTCTATTCTATTTTCAACAGCCTTGCCATTGGCTTCCGAACAACCAATTCAGTAAACCCATTCACTGCTTACCTCGAACCACAGTGTCATATGCACACAGCTTAGGTGCGGATGAGACGCCGAGTAACTCGGCGTCTCATCTGAATCCTAGCTGTTTGCCACACGGCCAATTAATTTTGCCAAACATGAAGATTACCTGTGAAGTTTGAAAATGAAGCCGACGAAATATTGCGAATGCGCAGAATTGCTTCCTGAAGTTAAGGGATGTAAGAGGTACCAGAGACGGCGTCAGTTCCCTGATTTCACTCTTTTATTTTGATAACAGTAAAACGCTATACACTTGGCTGTCAAACAGTGTAAAACTGAATCGAACACCTATGTTGAATATTGTATCTAATCTGTTCTGACTGTATCTGACCTGCTTGTAAAATGGCCGACCTCACAGGAAAAGGGGCACTCGGACGTATGAAAAAAGCGCTGACTCAGCTCCTTTTCAGTGCTATTATTACAGCATCTAGTCACGAAATTTACCATTTGTATTCATTTAAAGATATAATTGGATGTCTTCTAAGATTGCAAAGTACAAATCCTGACCATCCGCCACGTCAGTAACGTGGCGGCTGGTCTTGGGCTACACTGATTGCTATGTCCGAGTGCCCCTTTTCGCGTGTCGTGGCCAAACTGTTTATCAGTTTCCGTTGTATGAGCTTTTATCATTCGGATCATGATCTTCAATGTCACTTTCTATTGTCTTTCATGTCGTAGTTTCCATTGTATTGGTTGGAACGTTGTGATACGTTTTCTGGCGGAAAAAGCAAAACTTGGTTACAAATAACTTCCGAAAGTTTTGACTGCACGCTACACAGATGAAAAATTTCACGGAATACGAACAGTAACTGATAAACAAAAACACGTGATGTATGAACAATTCCATTTCCGTCATTATCGAAATGCTCATAAACATGGAACGAAGTCGTATCACGTGACTAGGAGCACTGAGTATCACCACAGAACACGACAGAATGAAGAGCATTTTCGCCACGCGCACCTGGGGCAGTTTGCTGCCTCCACCAGCGTTACCGGCCGAGCCGTTCACAGAGGGCTTCTTGATGGTTCGCCTCTTCTTTCGCTGAATGGAGCGGATTATGGCGAGCGTTATGAAGGTGAGGAGGATGATGAGGATGAGGAAGGGGAGAATCAGCGTTAAGACGGTGTCCGTGTAGGAGACGATGTTGGAGAGGGTCATGAAACCCGTCCGGATGGAGCACTGGTCGATCGTGGCGTTGATTTGGCGGTAGAATATTGGCTGAACCTAAAACGAGACAAGTGATAGATGAACAGTCGAACTTCGATAGGTCGGGCTCGCTTAGCTCGTACATCCGTTTAGCTCAATCTGAAACAAAAGTCAATTCCAAAAAGCAATCAGTATGACTCAAGATCTGGAGCCATGCTGCTTGCTATTTTGCTGCTTGCTATTTTGCTGCTTGCTATTTTGCTCTATTAAGCACATGATATAAGGTATTTCAAAACTTTATCAAGAAAATAGTATCATATGCACTAGGTCTTGAATATCGTTTAGCTCGAACTTCGGTTAAGTCGAACTTATGTCGAGAGTCCCAATGAGTTCGAGCTAATAAAGTTTTACTTTAGTGATATTTCGTTATTCTGGAATCCATTTAACCGGAAACCTAGCTATCCGGAAATGGTTTTCAGGTTGGCATATTTCAATTGCAAGCAGTGAAGACCCAGACTAGAGGGCTACTGTAGGAGCCCTCTAATCAGGTTCTGCACTGTTTGCAATACTATATGTCACTAGACAGACATTTTCAAAAGTAGAAGTTAAAAACATTGATGTTTTTCTTTCAAATATCAGTATTTAAAGGGTAACTGTTTATTCGTTAATCTTGAAATTTTGTTTATCCGTTTTTGTGTTCTAAGCAACCAGCGTGTCCGGATTAACGAGACATCACTGTTTGTGGTCGACGTGCTATAACAGAATTAACACTAGACTGAAGTTGTCTCCACATGGTAATTTTAGACTCATTCACAATGAAAATATCTGATTGCAAAAAAAAACCCATATTAATTGAAAAAGAATTGCCAAGTTTGAGCGTATTTGAAAAATATGTGGGAAAAGGAACACTTCGAGTAAAGTGATAAATGTCATTGTGACGTGTAGGTACATGTTCATCATTTTGAGGAAGCAACGACGTATAGTTCAACATTTAATCAAATTTGAAACCCTTTCATCCCCACAGTCGCGCCTAAATGCGCCATTGAAAATAGTGCAGTCCTAGTTCAGACACCGCCTAAAAGGGCGGTGTCTGATCTTAGACTTTATTCTATTCAACACAGTTGATTCCCGTGTAAACAGTTTCGGAAAAGACTAAGTTTATTTAATCGTACCTGTGCTTTATGGTATTTATATATTATATCTTAAAAACTAGTCACAACCGACAAAATTAAATGTGGCGCCAAACGGGCCATCTACCAGACCATCTCAACACTAAAATTCTTGCAGCTTGATAATTTAAAAGGATGGATTTATCGATTGATAGATAATGGTAAATTGATTTCCGGAAAAGAAAACCCCATCATAATTATTACTTTAGAGATAAATGCTGCTTGTGATTATGTATTGCTTATCTGCAAAATATAAGGATTTCCGCTATTACGTATTTTCTTGATTAAACGAAAACGGAAAGTTTTGCTTAAACTAATTATAGGATTGCCGCAGACATAATTGTTGTCAAACCTCGTTAATTCGGAGTAGTGAGAATTCTCTTCTACAAACCATAAACCCCACGATGTGCGAATGAAAATTCGCACTTCGGGTGATTCGGTCTTGCTAAAACAGCCGCATCCTTAATATGAGTGCAGAAAGTATAAAAACGATATTTTGGTACAGCTGATAAATTCGACTAATCAGAAATTCGAATTATCCGAGTTCAAATAAACATGGTTAGACTGTACATATACCGGTTATTCATCAGTAATGTTTCCTTTAAGTAGAGGATATTGCATGAGTGGTCATTCAATATGGAATTTATTAAACGAGTTTTTCTAAAATTGATGAAAATAAGCCTTGGCGAGTTTTGATCAGTTTTAGTAATTCTATATTGAATGACCACGAATGTTATATTCTATTTATGTTGTAAATTGTAATGAAATGAAAAAAAAGTAAAGGGTCAAGTTACTTGCATATAAATCACCTTTGTAGAAAAGTAAGGACATTCTTTAGGTGTTCGTCCCTTTCTTAACTTCACGAAGAAAGAAATAAAATAACAAAACAAATATGAAAATATTAATATATACAAAGTTACATATTGTAATATAGTTTGAGGTCTCATTAGAGTACAAATTGATCCAATATAGAGAAACGTAAAACAAATAACTTGTTAATGAGGACTTAAATTCAATAAAACATCTTCGTGTAAAGGTTACACGCACGGTAAAACCTCTTTTAGCTTCGAGAAATTTAAAATTGAACATCACTCGTGTCTTTTGGACAGCTTCGGATAGGCAATCAACTTAGTAATATCATTTTAATCAAGTTTCGCATTCGTAACCGAATTAAATGTTGAGTTTCGAACGTTTACCAAAGGTTTCCCTTAAATATTTTGAAAAAAAACACTGGTTTTGGATAACATATTTTAACGAAATTATTTCGCCCAGTCGAATACGCGCCGACGCGATATTCGTAGCGCGCCGACGCGATAGTATATCGCGTTCTCGCGTTCTCGCCCTAGCGACCGCCAAGGCGAAAACGCGCCGACGCGATATTCGT
>JAULCE010165200.1:0-11775 GCA_032359355.1 Macoma nasuta | reverse complement strand
GATTGGTCGTTTTCGAATACTGAAGAGTAGGAGTCGCAGTTGTAGTAGTAGTTGTCATATTAGTTGAAGTAGAAGAATACGTAGAAGTTGCAGTAGTAGTAAAGTTTAGATGAATAATTTCAGTTGTAGTATTAGCAGTTGGAGAAGTTGTAGTAATCAAATAAGACTATAAGCAGCAGGAAAAGAAGAAGTAGCGGTAACAGATGTTGAAGGAGTAGCATCCGTAGTAGCAGTATACAGCTTACATCAAAGGAACTAGAGGCTATTCTCGAAACGCACAAATTCTCATCTGCTGAAATTATTGTCAGCTTTATTTGTAATCTTGTCCGATTTACTTGATATCTATTGGAACTGTTATACTCTTGTTTTGGTGTCGGCAAACTCGGTGTCGGATACGACGCTGAGTTACTCAGTATTTGATTCGTAACAAAGCAGATTGAAAATATCACTATGGCCGCGATTTACAAGATAAGGGTTAAACGATGATTCCTGTCACATTCAAGATCGATATTACAAACATTTGAAGCATTACTGATGCACTCTATAAATAGGTTTCAAAAACATCGCTTTCGTGGTTTAAAATGGAAGTACAGTGGTCTGAACGCAATTATTCTCGTCTGACGAAATCATCGTCACTTATATATTTAACTTTGTCCAATTCATTTTATGGAGCTGTTGAACTGTTGCCTGGGTATCGACAAGCTTCGAACCAAATGAAGCGCTGAGATTCTCGGCGCCTGATCAGTATCAAAGCTGGTTGACGATACCACTATGTCCAAGATTAACAAGATAAGGGTTAAACGATGGTTCCTGTCACATTCAATATCGATATTACAGAATATTGAAGTATTACTGATGCACTCTACATACAGGTTTCCAATACATCGCTTTTGTTGTTTAAAATTGACGAACAGTAGTCAGAACGAAACAATTGTCAAACATTCACGTAAATCACGAATCACTGACAACATATGCTTACAGTTTGGAACTAGACCATCACCGAGTCACTCGACGTCTGATCTGGATAAGGTGGTTTTACACTAATAAGAATAAAACATTTTAAATAAAAAGTACGAAATTAAATTCATATTTCGTTTCGTTTAGTTTGTCTGTTTATCAACACATCTGCAAACTATTTTCAATACTCACAGAAACATTCAATCATTGACCTTTCTAACCAGTATGATTTAAAAAAACAATAAGATAAAGGATCCTCTCTACATTGCTTTAAAAGAAGTCACTGTTAACGTGATTCTAAATACATGAAACAAAATGTTCTATTTTTATAGATTTTATCACTATGAGTGAAACGCCGTACGGAGCCAGGTCAATCACCGAGTGCAATTTAATCACAGAGTAATTATGCATTTGAGACGCTAGGTATCACTTAAGACGCATGCACTTTAGCAAATGTTACGATTTTGTTATGTCATGCCATAACGGTACTACTCGTGGATAATGGAAGCGGGCAGATAAAACTTGACATTCGGTAATGACTTATGACATTGATTTTGTCGGCATATCACGTGCGTGATACTTTGTTGTTTTAGTTTATAACATTTTTCTACGGGAAAGACGTCTGCACCAATTACACGCGAAATAAGTTTCGCGAACATTCTAACATTTTCATTTTGGAAGGTGATTAGATTTCTTCAGTTCATTCTTGCATTTTGTAAAATGTATAAAATTCTTATACGCATCTGTCAAACGATCTCAAGACGAAAATCCCATTAAAGTATATAAGTTCAGAGTCAGCGAACATGTTTATAAACTTTGTTTATTGTGGCTTCTTTGTGAAATGTAGAACGCTTGAATTGATGTAAGCCGAATATGTTTGTTATTTGACACTTAAGTTTAACGCTGCAGTTTCTTTACGTAATTGTAGTTGCAAGTTCTTACCATTGTTTGCGAACGTGGTCTTTATCGCCCTACAATGCTATCATAACTAGTAAAGCAACAGTTCAGTTGGCATATGGAAATAGAATGACGTACATATTTAAATAAATTGACACACAATTCGAGTACTTACACACGTAAGATTTCATGCGATATTGCGGTATATCGCCCTACTAAGTATACATGCAAGCTAGTTGGGTTTACAGTATAATACTTTCATTGACTTTACATAAAGTGTTTCTATTGCTGATATACAATATATACATAAACGTTGCCTTTTCAATGTCGGGTAGACACCTATACAAGTATCTACAACTTGACGTTTACACAGTGTTTACATGATTAGAGCATTTTGAGTGTGTGGTCATCTGCTACACATTTAAACATCGACATACTAATTTGCATTAGTTGCATATTAAATAATTTCCATTATATCATAATTTTTGAATATGATACATATCCCTTATTGATTGCCTCTCATATAATGCGTAATTGATTTGCATTACACAAGTAGTAATATATTTTGCTAGCCCCGTAGCAGGTTTGCAAATCTAAGGCAGTATGTTTTTACCTCTTTAAGGTTATACTGACGATTTTTACAATACGGAAATGAAAGCTAAAGGTTCATATTTTGAAGTATTGCTTATACTTTTATTCACCTTCACTGTTTGAATCAAAGTTTATATTGCATAACACTCTTTTAAGTGTTCAACACAGGCATTGTATGTTATGCTGAAATGTAGATCTGTTATGAAATAAGATGATTATAGCATTCTCCTTAACAACGCCCGGTTTTTACTGTCCCATACAATGTAAATATTTGATTAACTGCAAACTGAAAAAAATCACCTTCGATTGGCACTTTTAGTACTTTCATTTGTATACATGTTTATACTTATTATGTTAGAAAATTATAGTCCTGATGTTATCATCCCAGTCCTTTTTTGCAAAGAAGTAACCAATCCACCTGTAGCATGAGGAACACTGTTCCATCAATCATTTTGTAAATACCATGGCTCATGTCCTAAAACCATACATGTGCTACTTTTTCATAATCGTACTTATATGATTTTAGAAAACATCATCGATGTTAAGAAAAGCGCTCGGCAAATGTCATGCACGTGATTAAAGAAAATCAAAACCACATAACGTGGATTAAAAAGAAAACCGACTATATATGGGCCACGTCACGCGAAAAGGGGCAGTCGGACATATCAAAAAGCGCTGACTCTGCTGGCTTTTTCAGCGCTATTTTTCCATTTTCTAGCCACGCAATTTACCATTTTTATTCGTTTAAATGTAGAATTGGATGTCCTCTAAGATTGCAATAAGTGCAGACCCTGACCAGCCGCCACGTCAGTGCTGTGACGACTGGTCTGGGGCTATATTGTTTGCTATGTCCGAGTGCCCCTTTTCGCGTGACGTGGCCCATATGATTTACGGAATGTATTGATGATGTGAACTATTGATGTAAACTGTAATAAGTATGTGTCCTTGTTATTTTTGTGCTATTATTGGATTTGATTGAGTACTCCCGATAAGTAGTAATACGTCATTACTTAGTATTTATTATATCTTCACTCCTAAGCAAGTCTCATCTTCCCTCATAATTAGTCCAAATTCACCAATTTAACGACAAGTGCTTGAAGGGAACGTTGTTTGGTGTTATTTAACGTATCTTAATTTGAAAAGTGTAAATCTGAGAATTACCTGGTTCAGTTAATACAGCTGCGTAAGCTAACATTACTTTTCCAAACACTTTAAATATGATGTTGTCAGCATTGGAATACACCAGCCCATGGTTTGTTTGCTAGCACACTACATGTGGTCGACGAGTTACAAATTACCTTGCATATGTATATTATTGTATAAAAAAATTGTAAAAGGAAGATCCTTTAAAAGCAAGAAAACCAATTCATATAGAGAAAATTGCAGACGTGATTTCATTGAGTCTGTCCATAATTAGTAATTCAAGATGTAACACTACTCACGACCACCGGCTTAAGTGGTATTCAATTTTCAAAACTAACAGTGTTGAAATTCAAGATCTCAAAAGACCAGAAAGTATCTAAATATATTGACTATTTTTTCTTATTTACTAAAATGAAATGACATACAGTTAAATGGTTAGAAAACAACATTTCTTGCAGTATAGTTTCAGAGTATTAGAAATATCGGCAGACGGTGTTGGTTTAATAAGCAATTGAACATCTCAAAGATTTGCCGCATATAACTGCCTATCATATAGGTACACGTTACAAGTCATTTTGGTCATTGCATTCTGTCATCGCTGATGCCATCTAAAATATCTCTTTATGAAAGAAAGGTCAACCGGTAGATGTTCGATGCCCATAGCGTTAATTTGGAAAACTTCTTCGCCACCACTGTATTCAGACAAAATATATTATGTCTTAGTGCTTTAAAAGTATCCGCTCTGTGGAAAACGTTTTTGTTTTCTAATAATGCCATAGTATATGCTTTCATAAGCAGACGACAATACAAACAGCCACACATATGTCATGAAGCGTGTTAGCTCAGTAGTCTGGCTGCTGCATTATGAACACCGGTTGCTTGAGGCAGAACACACGCGAATAACAAATGCCCCCCGACCGAGCAGTAGTCGCCCAGGTAATACGGAGAGTACTGATAAGATTAGGCCCCAACAATCGTTGATTTATTTTTTATCTTACCATTTGAAATTTAAATGTGTTCATAAGCTTTAAGTAGAAAAGCCTTCGACCATTAAATATTCAATCTATGTTCAATGCATATACATCTAGATACTTGTGTAATGCTTAAAATGATTGTTTAATTTGATTATGACGATATGTTTGTTTTAGACAATTTTTATTTAAATGGGAAAGTCGATTTTAATAAAACTGTTTGTGTTGCTACACATATACGATGAGTTTAAATACAAAAATGAGTTACTTTAAACAGTGGAGCTAGTTGAAATAATAGGAAGCAATAGATACACCAACATCACAAACAGATTTGCAAGCAGTTATATAAGATTCATGCACACATTGTGCCAATACGAAACAATCTGTTCGAAGAGACATGCAAATACAAATTATATGCGCTATATAGGGAACGCATGTTGCGTGCACGCCACTGCATCTGACAATTGGGAATATTGTTGTACCTTTTTGAATAACTTGTTGTGCAATTGCTAGCCTGAATTATAAACGCGCAGTTTTCCAAACCATAATTTTGGTATACTTTTATGTATCTGAGATGCAGTATGCTGTATTAAGAATTAACCCTTGCCTCATTTGAAGCGCATTTGAGCGTTTTTGTAGCAGATGACAATTGAAAATATTGTGATAAAGTAAACATCTGCTAGTAACTTGCAAATACTCCATTGCAAACAACGATTTAAATATAATTTGAAGAAAAGTATTTTTCTGTAACCAGATTGTCATATTTTTCATCAAATTTATTTGGATTAGTCTAAAATTAGCATAATTATGGTGTAATGATAAATTATATCTAAATAACTATTGTTATTATTGATTTATTGATACGGAAAATCTAATGAATATCACAACCTAGCTTGTCATAACTTTAACTAATAATTTAGAATTTGCAATTGAATAATGATCAAGTCGTTTTCAATTGCAATCGGTGTGCATGCTTGTCGGTATCATTGATTATATATAACTATAGTGTAACACTATATACCCTGATTAGACATTATTTGAAGTTTGGTGCCTGGTCTTGTAGTGTAGCTTGCAATTACAAAATACCTTGTTTTGTCTTAAATATGTATGTAACGTTATGATGGTTCATTGTTTATTTATAGCTAATGTATTTCTAAATAAATCACCCATTACCATGTTAAGGATTGGTTTAAGCATTGTTGTTCTCAGGTGAGGCTATTCAGCAGAGTTGAATGAACAGGAACTTGTACAAATCAAGCATTGGATGAGGAAACGATATTCACACAGTTTTTAGTTGAAACATTTTTATGTCAACGTTTTACCTTATATACACTAATTGTATTCTATAGACTATAATATATAATGTTTGTTTAGAAAACACAGTTTTCAGTATTTTGAATCCACTGTCAAACCACACTTTAATTGTTACATATAAAACACATATATAAACAATTTCTATCAATGAAGTGTCTTGATTTGAAATCATTGAATGAATTTCACGAAATAGTGACTATTTTGTTCAAAAAAATTTGTTGGCAATAATGTATTCTCAATCATAAGGAGCGAGTGTACATAATAATTCTGGTTGTCTCTTATACTTATTTTTGTTTGATGAGCACCATACAGTAGCTTTACGACTGACGAATCTTTCCTGTCTTTGCTTTGCTTTGGTAACATGTTTCACCCCGACAGCTTTGGAATGTTTTCACTTGGAACACGTTCGCTTAGTGTTGCATATTCCTTATGTTTTAAATGGGACTTTGTGTGTGTCTTTTTCAACTATAGTGTCTCTCTCGGAGTGCTCTTTTGTCCCGCCTTTACTTTTGTTGCTTGGATCTAGTTTCTTAACACTTGTTTTTCTGTCAGGTTGACGTTCTGCGTTAGATGTTAAAACTGTTCTACGTGATGAAGCCGACTCCTTTCTACCAACATTGACATCCATTTCACTATGTTGTATTTCAGTCCATAATGGGTCATAATTCAAGAAAAAATAATCAAACCGGACCCAAATTTAATAGGGTTCTTCCCTCTATGCTAATGAAGCTGATCATGAACTTTAATTGGCCTAAGTCAAGCAGATCTTAAGTCATTGTCCGGAAACGACAAGTTTTCAATAATCTTAGTCTATAAAAGGGCATAACTACAGAAATAAATGACCCAACCTGACCCAAACTCAATAGGGATTTTCCCTGTATGCTAATAAAGCCAATCATAAAGTTTGGTTGGCCTACGTAAAGAAGAACTTTGTTTATCATTCAGAAACGACATTTTTTAATAATCGAAGTTCATAGAGGGGCATTACTCTAGAAAAAATAATCGAACCGAAACCAAAATCAATAGGATTCTTCTCTGTATGCTCATAAACCAATCATAAGGTTTGGTTGGCCTACGTGCAGCAGAACTAAAGTTATCGTCCGGAAATCCCAATCTGTCAATAATCTAAGTCCATAAAGGGGCATACCTCCAGAAAAAGAGAATCGAACCGGAACAAAACTCAATAGGGTTCTTCTCTTTATGCTAATAAAGCTAATTGTGAAATTGTGTTGACCTAGGTCAATTAGAACTAAGGTAATCGTCCGGAAACGACAATTATTTAATAATCTAAGTCCATAAAGGGGCATAACTCTAGAAAAAAATCGAACCGGACCCAAAATCAATTGGGTTCTTTCCAGTATGTTAATAAAGCTAATTGTAAAGTTTGGTTGACCTAGGTCAAGAAAAACTAAAATAAATTTAGTTGCTAAAAAGGAAATATTCCACCTACTACACCTACACTAAAATCCCACTGAGTCAAAGTTTAGCGAAGAAAAAGGAATATTGAAAAGCATGAGACTTTGTTAATGTACAAGTAGCTGATAAAGCAATATACCACTTCTACACCGACACTAATATCATACTGATTAAATTTTCGGCGGATAAGTTGGAACCAATTTCATAACCGTTAAAATGCGAAACAAGGATACGCGTTCAACGTGCGAACTATGTATAAGTATCTATGCATAACACATATGCGTCAATGACATCATTAAATATACTCATTTGGGGGCATATATGTCAATTTTCTGTACTGTGGTGTAAATTGAGCAAGTTATGAACTCTTAAACCTGTTTCTGGGCCAAACAAAAGCATTTAAAGTGAGTTATATTGTAAGGTAACGATATACATTTAACGGTCTAATCCCGGGGTGCAGGTTCGATCACTCATCGAACCAAACTTTCGGTTTAAACTTTAAAGTTTAAACCGATGTTCAATGTATCAGTGCTAAAAACTTGGTATGAGCAATAACCAGAGTGCGTCATTGAAAGGACTTTGTCCGGGTTCCTATGGGTCCTCTCCTCTTTCCATGAGACGTCCAATAAGCTCGAAGTTGGCAAACACTTAATGAATTAAAGACACATGATAGAAGGTCCTGTAAAAAGTGTTTCTCTCAAATTAGTTTAAAACATACATTGATGTGTATTCTGAAAACATGTTAGATCAACTTCAGACAGTCTTCAAAGGAGCTGTCTGATCAAGATGTACACTGTTTACAGCCTGTATGTGACCTTGCCACGCAAGTGAGTATATTTGAGTTATTACCTTTTCGTAGCAGTATTTTGCGTAAGTGTGCTGCGAGATACATGCGAGGCATGGCGTGAGTTTCCCGATGCGTTTCGAAGGGGCTGGTCGATAGCCGAAAATTGTCGCCTGCGTCCGCGCCCGTTTTATCAGGTTTGCTCGCCATATATTATGACGACCGAACGAAACCGGTTAAATCGGCAATGCTATATTATTCACTACGGAAGTGAAACAATACTTTCTGACGATCTTTCATTTTTTCTCTGAATCGTATGAGTTAAGTTATCTAAGATTTTTTATTTGAACTGCATACGAGCATTTCGTAATTAGTCTAAGCCTTTTGCCAAATTGAAACTTATGAACATGCAATTACCTTTGCCCCTTCCCCTACGAGCTATTTTGACTAACCCACAAGGAAATACTCTGATGAATAGTATAAAAATCTAAGCCAAATAAAAATGCGAATTTTGAATTATGTTGAAATTATTGTAGGAAATTAAACATGTTCTCGCTACGATCAAATGCTCTTTTTCCTACAATATTTACGATACAATTCAAAAATGACATTTTCCATAAGCCTTGATTTTCAAGTTTGTCATCAGATTATTTCCATATGGATAAGTCTGAAGGAAATGGTTAATTTATAGATTGACTACAGCAGTTGCACAGCATGTAGCATTTTCACTCCTTCATTGCAAACCTTTAATTAAGAACACACAAGAGATATTTAAAACTACTCTAATTAATGAAATGCGTGTTTGCCTTCCATCTGAAAAATGCAAACATTAGAGTTAGACAGTAGATGACCTCACGCTGGCAAGACTAAGGTACCAAGTATTCTAGTATAATAATTTAGTATTATCAAACCGCTTGCAAACCTAATGTTAAAATAATATCATTGTCTTCTCAATTTCCCTTAATGCAATTTAATGTCAGCACATTTTTGTCGGAAACAAGAGATACTGAAACTAATTTTAAAGAGTTTGTTGCATGCACATTTTACGCGTTATCCGACTACTATGGTTGACCGATACTTCTGACGGTATACTAAACTGGTATGATTTGTGAGATGGTTAACCGATACTTTTGACGGTGTTTGTCAAATGTCATCAGTTAAAAAAAACCCATGAAATACAACTATCTGGAAGAGCAATATACTATTATTTTAATTCAGGCTAAAGTATGTGATAGGTTGTTTGATCTTATGATTGGTTTGTACGCAATCGGCAAAATATGACAGGTGTTGTCACAAATAACTACACGCACGTGTCATGTTGTAAAGAAACTGAAAAAAACTTTGAACAAAAGTGTCACTTCACAAATATAATACATCACGTATATATGTAACGTTCTATAGTGCCTATTT
This sequence comes from Macoma nasuta, assembly GCA_032359355.1. Lineage (NCBI taxonomy): Eukaryota > Metazoa > Mollusca > Bivalvia > Cardiida > Tellinidae > Macoma > Macoma nasuta. The sequence continues at coordinate 2,292 of JAULCE010165200.1, read as the reverse complement.
ATGTCAAATCTTTGATTGAGTATCAACATTATAACCTGTGCGTTCGACTGTCTTTTCGTATGTAGGTCTGTCCGTATTTATATGCGTAATTCCAACAGTACATGCATTTGAAATGGAGTCATCAAACCAGACGCCTATGTCATACGTGCTGTAAAGTAATTTATCGGACAGTTTATATGTTGCTTTGATTTTTGACGCAGAAATATTTGTCATAATCTAATGCCATAAGGCATTTCAGACAGTGGCACTGAAATTTAGGTGAATGTTTCATGTTGGCTTACCTTCCAGCTAACATTATCACGTTGTTCCGCCAGTGATCAACTATTCGTGTTATAGCAAATTTTCCATTTACCCTTTACTCTACAGAAGCGCCCCTTGGTTCCCTAGTAGCAGACAATTATTGAATTCTCCGTTTCCTACAATTACAAAAACAATCAACATAAGCATGTACATTTCTGTTTGATATATACCTGTTCACTAGATTATTTCTATCAAAAAACAAAAAAAAACATTGCAAATGCTAATTTTTCTACAATGTATTAAAACCATTCAAACTTAGCATGTTCATGTCAGACATCCGTCTTTACTTTGGTTATTATTTTCCATGTGAATAACCCTTAACATATATGGCGTGAACGGTTAATTCTTGCGAAACGCTAGTGTTGACGATTTACGTACTGCTTTGTTTTGATTTCGCCGACGCTTAATTGTCATTTTCTTCCAGTACAGATACAATTAGTCGTTTGCTAGAGCATTGATTTCATTTGAAATTCATGTCGACTTTCGTGGATCTTGAAATATCCTTACAGGAAACGTTTCAAATCCAAATTAGATTGATTACCGTATTGTTTTTAACTATTCAGACACTCTGTCGTTAAAACCGCCATTCCTTTACTTTCAAGAACTGCTGTAGAAACAGTTGGAGAGTCGTTTGTTTACCTTTAAACGCTAACGTAATGTAAATGCAGTAATCATATGATCTAATGCAATATTTATGTCTTAAATGAAGATTAAGTACTATGAATGACAATCAGTTTGGAGCTGCATCAGACGCCGAGAAAAATCAGCATCTGATATGGCTCCAAACTGTTTGTAGAGAGTATCAGTGCTCATTTTCTAACGTGTTGAATGGTTTATATAGGCGTTCATCTCAGGGCATTTTAGTGCATACGTTCTAAATGCATAAATGACAATGCGGTGGCGCTAAAAACTGAAGATTAGTGCCACAGCATTGTCATTTGCTCCACCTCTCTGTTAAAACGGGAAATGGTTGGCTAAGAATTGCTTCTACTGTTTCATACACATCGTAAGCAACTGCTTTATGCCTGTGAAATGTTTGCCATGTGTCGTTTAGGCAGAATGTATGGCCAAATGGCAACTATCGTTTTGAATCGGAGCTGTTGCACAACTTAAAAATTCATTTGGACGGTAAATCGATCTGCTAATATCTATACTTTGGGTTGATTTTCTGATACATTGGAAGCAGTATTAGCTCCTTTTTCTACTCACCTTCCATAACAGGTGGCGCCAGTGAATAACAGGCGTGAATATCTGATCACCGGTCTTTTAGTTATACCATTTATTTAATGTTCGAATTTACATACCAAACTAGTCTCACGCTCGACGAAACAAGTTGTATCTGTCACTGTGAAAGTTAAAATATGCCTGTGCATGATATAGATACATGTACATAAGTGTTGTTTCCTTATACATTACTTTGTAACATGTAATATATCGTTACATTTAATGATTTACTGCGATTACATGGTTTATGCATTGTTTGTCATCATTTTATGATATGGCGTTGCTCCTTTGAAATTGTTCCCAAGCTAAATTTGCCCGAGCCTACTGTTTCATTTTAATCTTAATTCGTTTTTAAGAAAGACATCGTACGGTGTGCTGTTATGGTATTTCTTCAAGAATTAGACCCATGCATCTAATTTATATGAATTTGAATTCCATTTGAATTGCTTGCAAAACGTGCATACAACTCAGGCACATTATGATTATTCTAATATCATATTCGAAGCAGAAATCGTAAGCAATTACATTCGTATTATGTAATTTCCACTCTATCCCCTACTAACACTATGCAGGATTACATATAATAGCTTGTTCTGGTGCGCTGTTATTCTTAACCAATATCAAGTCCACCCACTCGTTTGCATGCACACCCACCGATTCAAGTGAAATATTTGAAATTGTGCATCTAGCTTTAACCCTTAGCCTGCTAGTCGCGACTAAGGTGATTCTTCAAACAGCTTGGATCCAGATCAGACGCCGAGTAACTCG
>JAULCE010164978.1:0-11777 GCA_032359355.1 Macoma nasuta | reverse complement strand
CGGTTTAGAACCATATAGAGCCACTTGTTACTTGATTAATTAAATGCAATGTGAAAAATGCATATGCATTTTTCACACTGCATTTGATTAATCAAGTAACAAGTAACAAATAGTAAAAAAATGTTAACACGTGTGACATGCTCGTACACCGGTGTTACGTAACTCTCAGGAGAGCCGAGGTATTTTACTGCCGCAAACGCCTTTAATACGCATACATGTACCAACATTCAATAATGTTCTTGTATCAAAACAACTCACGCAAATAACAGACTGGGCATTATCGGTTGCAATGAATAACGTAGCCTTGAATAGTCCAACGCATTATAGACTTGCAATAAAAAGGCACATCTCATTATCTCGAACACGGTTATACCAATGACAAGCGTTAAATGAAACTAAAATATGAGCTCAACATAGAGTTTGTTTTATTTGTTAATACGTGCCAATGCTTAGGGGACTTCTTTTATTGTCTAGATTCACTCGATATTGGAACTTCAGGTAATTTGAACTAATAGAAATAGTCTCAAATACTTAATGACATAATGGCATTCGAATGCATTACTTTGGATGGTATCAATGCACATTAGTCTTTGTTGACATGTACAGATAATTAAATAGATATCTTCGATTTCGTTCCAACAAGGCGTAAGTGCCCTTCTCCAAAAGGGACCGTATGCCCCTTTTAACGACACCGACGATACAACACCAACAATCTAATTGACATCACCAGCCTTATTGTCTCTCTCGAATGGATTTAAACTGAAAAACTCATATAATTTACGTGCATCCACAAATCACTCACTGGAAGATTGATACTGATCTTACTTCTCTTCGATTCTCAATATATTACGGGAATGGAATTATATCAACCTATATGGAAATTTACTTCTAAGGTTGCCTGCAAAATGTATACTTATGATAAATTTCAAATGTTGTGTTGAATGCAATAAAAGTATGCTTATGCGATATATAAGAAGGGAAGTTGGAAAATATTTGACCATTTCGTGCAATCTCGGCCACTTGCATTTATAGATTATGGTCTGTTGGTGAAATAAAGCTTGTCCAGGTCATCGGCTGTTTGCCAAAACACTTTATTTAACCATTGCTTATTCATTATCAAATACGTTGCTACCATTTAAAAGCCGATTCTTTATTATTACAGAATGTACTTGCGATGTTTCCAATGTGTTATCAATGTATAAGTTGTCTCAGAATAGAGCGATTAGTTCAAATCCGAAATAACATGTGTCAGATTTTTCGACATCACTTATGGAAAGTTCTAGCATGAGGTCATCTAAACAGTATATTTACATTATATTATTAATATGGTTCAACTTTGTCTTTCACAAAGTTTCAAATCCTAATGTCCATCGAATATTAAGAATAGCATACATTACTTCATTTTCATACCGTCTCGTTTATTTGTATGAGCGACACTTTTGTCAAAGCTACGACAATTTTAATGACAAAATCATATGCGTAGTTATTCGAGCTATTTCCTATTTGTATCTGTAACGAGAAATTGATGAGAATGCAAAAATGAAAACATGCATTGAATCTAACAAATATAGCGTTTGCTTTACATTTTTTATACTTTAAAACACGCAACCTGTGGATTTAATTAATTACTTTATCTCATAAAAAAGCAAATAAGAGTGATACAAAGCCATGCCATAAATATCGCAGATCACAAGTCGAATAACTATATAAACGAGCTAGATAGAAACCAGACGATGAACACGTTCAAACACCACACCAAGTTTAGCAGGGACAAGGCTAGAGTATGATTTTAATTAACTCGTTACATAAAAAAGCTTAATAAGTCAACTGTCATGTAAAATTATTTATCTGATGAATTTGATCAGAAATTACAACAGGGTGACCATAACTGGACCATAACAGTGCGGAGATCTTGGCAAATATTCACCTTTATGCGTGCTACTGAAGACACTATGATGACATTTGCAAGCAGCATGGACCACAATGAGACGCCGTGTAACACGGCGTCTCATTGTGACCCATGCTTCTTGCAATTTTAGAACGATGGTTATAGAGAATATTTCTAAAATCCGGTAAAATCCGGAGATCTCCGGAAAAATCCGGAGAAATGGTCGGCCTGTTACAAGTGTGAGTTAACTGTTGGTCTTGGTCTACATCATAGGCTACATGTATGAGAAATGTCGGTATCTGTACCATGACTTTCAACGAATTAACCCCTTTACTGCCAGACAGGTTTTGCACATGCGCGATATTTGTTCTACTTCCGTTTTAGACTTAGCACACTCGTTCGACCTTTGGTAACACCATTGGTCGAGTGTCAAACAGGTTGGATCCATGAAGAGACGCCGAGTTACTCGGCGTCTCATTCGGATTCAAGCTGTTTGCATGTTACTACACTCGGGGTAGGGCAGTGAACGGGTTAACACTATGGTATGTTTGGGGATATATGTCATGCACAAGACACAAAGGATGAAGATCATTCACAAATCTAACTTGTAAAGATTGTACAAAGAAGCGTTATTACTCATATACTTTGATATGATTGTTACTCACCAGTGTCAATTGCACTGAGGCACCTTTTAAACTCCAGGCAATTAATATCATGATAACGAGTATTTTCACCATGACAATTGATTAACATCTACACGGTCTTTAATATCGACGCAATGCCTTGTTGGAAGTACGTGCTCTATTCAGATGCATGTTTTTGTTAATTCTTTGCATGCTAGCGGTGGATTTATCTGCCCAGGGAGAGACGATACAAACAGTTTGGATCCAGATCAAGCCGAGCAAACCGTTGGGCTTGATCTGAGATCCAAGCCGTTTGACAATTTGATTCTATTTTCTGCAAAAAAGGAAGGCAATATCATGTATAACAAATCAGTTTAAATAAAAATTATCACACACAAATTACCCAGCATGCAAAGGGTTAAACACGCATCTAATAAAGCACAATTGTTGTTCGTCTTTTTAAAATATTTGTTATGTTCGTAGCAAACGTTAATATGAGTTGACACTGGAGATGGCCATGTCGTCAATGGGTTTATGTAAATACAATATTGGTATGTTACATAACGATAATGCCATCTATTTGATGCTATCTAAATAACAAGAAATCGTCGTCGCAAACTGGCATGTCGTTGAATTAGATCAGTAATTGAATGCATTTTTGTATATGGATTGTCGATCCTGATATGAGAATTGAATACTTAATCAGTTGATTGCACATCTTTTTTCACCGTTATTAATATTTAAGTTATCGTTAAAACACAGTTACATGTACAACAAAAGTCGGACCATGTTATGCAAAACTAAGGCATACTGATTACAGGATTTATCACATTAAATCGTCTCTGCAACAAAGCACTGCCATAAATTTCGTATGGCACATTGCACAATTCCCCTGCTTTTCAACTAGCGCTGCATGTAACGGGATATTGAATAACGCCATGTTGATGACGTTATCATAGACGACGTTGACATTTTAGTGCAAAATATATAGGGCAGTGGTACTGTTCTTCCATAAGCATGCCTTACAGACGTTTATGTGATAGATAGAATACCAAAGACATGTGAGATTAATTAAGAATGTATTGAACTCGTTGGATAAAACTATATTTTGTTCAACTCATTCAATTAATTTAAAACTAAACCAACATTCAGTTAATATCCTCTAAATACCAAAATTACAGCTGATGTTAAGATTGGTATAGGGCGCATGCTCTTGAAACTTATTATTAAAAATACTTAGTATATCCATTGACAAATTGGTCATACAAGAGAGATTTTGAGTTTAACCTAAATTAAAACGACTGATAAATATTGTCTGAAACAAGAATAATATGATATAACACAATTGAAAATTATATATATAGATCAAAATTAACATGTATATGTGAATAGCTAAAATAAATGAAATTGATGATAATTCACTATACTTATTCTTATACAGGACGTATTGGATTCTGATAAATTAATTGTAAAGCTTATGATAATTAGTTAAATGAATTTAGATCAAATGTCCCACTGCATCCTATATGACCAAAACTTGCGATTTTCGGAGCACCCCGGCGTAAAATGCTCATTGTATAGCCCAACTCATAGTGTACAGCCATGAGACCGTAAAGTATAAACTAATTTTGAAAATAGCGAGATGACTATTTTAGTAATCAGATACATTAAGAGAGAGTGTTACAAAGATAATTTGATAATGCAGCTGTACGATAATTACATTTTAAATACCAAATTCGTTATGATAATATAATATCGCATATTATCACCGAATTAATTCCAGCTTATGACAGTATTTATCAAACTGTAGAGCACAGCATCTGTATTAGAATCTCGAGTTCTGAAAAAGATTTAGTATGAAACAAGAGTTGGTTTCGGTTTACTATTGTTAAATAATACATGTACAGTCGAACTTCGATGGGTCGAGCACGGTTGGCTCGAAACCCCGTTTTGCTCGAGCTGAAACAAAAGTCCCGGAGAGACATAATTGAGTTCCAAATAGAAAGCGGTATGTCTCCAGATCAGACGCCGAGTTACTCGGCGTCTGATATAGAGCCATGCTGCTTGCTATTTCGACGTGTGTGCTTCTTATGATATAAAGTATTTTATAGCTTTATCAACAAAATATTATCATATGCTCTAGGTTGTAAAACATCGTTTAGCTCGAACTTCGGTTGAGTCGGGCTAATTTCGAGAGTCCCAATGAGCTCGAGCCAACGAAGTTTGACTGTTGTTACAAAAGTAAATTGACAGGTTAGTAAATAGTAGTTTTGCTCGTCAGAAAAAAAAAGTGTTTTAAATTGCAAATTCTCGTTTTTTATAACCAATGTAAAGTTACTGCGTAGAAGTTATTATACGTTACACAGTGTATCCATCAATTATAATTACAGTCGAACTTCGACGGGTCGAGCACGGTTGGCTCGAAACCTCCGTTTAGCTCGAGCTGAAACAATGTCCCGGAGAGACAAAATTGAGTTCCAAATAGCAAGCAGTATGGCTCGAGATCAAATGTCGAGACACCTGCGTTTAGCGAGGACTCAATCTATTTGACACATAATAGTTATTAAGCTTAAAACATGACCAATGCAATGCCATTTTTCCATATAATTTGCATTTCACTTGCATTATGTAACTAAGCATTATGTAACTAACACTTTCGGCGCCAAATTTAAACTCGTCATCACCAGCAGGTTTCAGATCAAATATGTTTACTAAAAGGAAAAACACTAGTTTTGAAAAAATAGTTTACTTGCCGACACATCTATTGTACGTCTAATATATATTGCAAAAAGTGAAGTCCCTGATCAGACGCCATCTTGGAAAGGGGGCGGCTGATCTATGGATGAACTATTTTCAATGGTGCATGAAGGCGACTACGGCGCCCAAAGAGTTAATCATTTTGGTCCGACCAAACGTTAGAATCATCTAAGAAATGGTAACACCGTAGGGTTTTTAGCGCCCTATTGAAAACATTGCAGGAAGTTGAGCATTTGTTCGTATTAAAAAAAAATGCTAAATTTTCTGCAATAGGTACTATACAATATTAAAATGACATTTTTCTCTAGAGTAAATTTGTTCAAGTTCCCATCAGATTGTTTCCTTGTGGATAAGTTGTAAAACATAGCTTATGGGGAAAGGGTTAGAACTGGAATAATTTCTTTATCTGCACTGTTCGCACAGAGCCATACTAACCATTCATTACGGAACGACTTATTGTAGCATCTCCTTTCTCTTAATCCAGAAATTGAATGTTTTTCTCAAATCCGGAATAAAGCAAATGATCTCGACGTCTTATCTGAACGCAAACTGCTCAAAGGCTAGGGCCCAGATGACGTGCGTTTTTGAAATGCTACAATCCTTATTATTTTACCAAGCCCTATGGAGTGACCACTCGTTATAATCGGGTTTTTCAAGACGATTCCAACGAGTAGTCACTCCATAGGGTGTGGTAAAGAAATATATTAAACTAGACATTTATACCATTGGACACAGGTGCCCCCACTTCCACTTTGTCAAAATCGCCACGTGTCACAACATCAAGACACATAACTCCGTAAATATAAGTGCAGTTGGGTGAAAATACCCAGGTGCACAAGTTCGTAATCTGGTTAATTAATTCCAAAGGTTTTACCATTCTAGCACTGATAGGTTTCGAGTTACATGCATTCCCTTTTTCACAAAATCAAGGCCCATAACTCCGTAAATGTTCATTGCGCGTTGGATGAAAAGTATCACATTCTGAATAGTATATAGTATGAAGTTTCAAGTCTGTAGTACAAATGCTTTTGGAGTAATACGCGACAAAATCATTTCGGGACGAACGTACGTACAGATGGGCGTATGGACGGACGGACAAAGGCAATTCTATAAGTCCCCTCTTTCAGTGGTTGGGACATACAAAGGGTGCCTATATTATTTATGCTTATCTGGAGCCCTGAAGGACATGATTGATAAAACAAGAACGTGATAGTGTCTTAGTCCTGTATTCTTTACTTTGTCGAAACTCATTATGTCAAAGTTAGCGGGACTATTTTTTATAAGTTTGACAACTACTTGAAGTTCGAATTAAATTCAAAACTCTGGTAATTCGAACTTATATAAAAGGTCCCGCACATTTCGACACGTATCCACAAAGCGTATGTTTAAGATTTTGATTTCGATTGAAGCATTTCACTGAGTTCGAGATAACGAGGTTCGTGTTCATCACAGTACAATACATATTATTTGCCAACCACTGGTACCGTGCTGTAGGTTTGTTGTAGCAGAAAGCCAGCGAATGAGCTATACGAATCCCCGTGCACGCTGCCGTCAGCATCGGGGGTTTGAATCTCCACGTTGTCGCCCTTGATTAACTGTAGGACGGCTGTCTGACCGGTAATCATGTACGGGGATTCATGGGCTCGTGCGTACATGATGCTCACCCGGTTGCCATTTTTGCTCAAGATGTAATGTTCCGTTTCTCCAACATATGCCATGAGTGTTACGGAAAACACGTAGATGCCGGGCACTGGGGCAATGAATGCCCCAAGGGGTGGGCTGTAGGCGCCACCCACGTTCGTGGTCACATTATTGAATAACATGTTCTGTTTGGGTCCGGCGTGAACCACGTGGTCGGTCAATGTTGCGTAAAACGCGATATTCATTTCGTTTTCTGCCTTCTTCTCCCGTTGTACTATTATGTTTTCTGAAAATAAACATTTGAAAATTATACCATACTTTAGAAAGGACGTGTGACAATGTCAGGTATTGACCTCTCTTTGTTAACCATGTCGCGTAAAGGGTTTAAATCAAGTACAGCCTTTTCAACCCGTGTCACTCTACTTACAACTATAGCCCACAAATAGTACAGTCATACTGGTATGTTTTGACGGTGACGTCACTTTGTTTACTTTTCAACAATATGGAGAAGTTCATATTACAATGTCAAACAATAAAGACCGAGACCAGAGGACTCCTATAGAAGCCCTTTGATCAGGGTCTATATTGATTCACATTTAATAATATCCTATAAACGTGTCCCCATATAAGACATTGTCGTCAAAATATGGACTTAAAGTCGTTTGCGGCAGTAAGGGTGATTTTGTTTCTAAATAATAGATTTTTTTAAACTTTGTAGTTCGAAAGACCATGCAAATACTTGTTGTAATAAAAAAAAATAGGGGTCACCGATATTTTAAAGATTTTATTCACTCTTTTTTATGTGACCAAAATCACACTTGTCTACGGTTTAGAACCATATAGAGCCATTTACCATAAACGATTAATTAAATGCAATGTGAAAAATGCATATGCATTTTTCACATTGCATTTATATAATCAAGTAACAAGTAACAAACTTTTATACAAAATATCTAAAACAATGTTAAAACCGTACACCGGTGTTACGTAACTCTCGCGAGAGCTGAGATTTATCACTGTCGCAAACGCCTTTAAAACGTGAAGTCTTAGTAACACACTATCGATGATTAAGTCAAAAGCGATGTGCACAAATGGTACCAGCGTGCCTAGTGCTTACCGTCCGATGTCAAGCTAGTTCATTTACATAGTTGTTCTTCTAGTGAAATACGATATTTATGTAATGGCTTTATATCACTCCCTGATGCTATTTGATGTGATAAATCATTGTTATAATATATCTATGCACTTTGATTCGGTAAGTTATATAATGTATCTAAAGTAAAATCTGAAATTTCATTCTTAAACATCGTAATAATTGCTTCAAATTTGGTTAACTATTGTCTGGATGTAAAAAGCATGAATCTAGGTCAGGCTCGGGTTTTTCGGCGCCTGATCAGGATGCAAGATATGTTTATATGGTGTTATGGTCGCGATCGGAAGGTTAAGGGTTGAGTATAACGCAAGAAGTTGATAACTGACATGTCGATTTAAATCTGTGGTGAAAATTCGAAGCCGTGTTGATCCAGATTGATCAAGGCTGCTTCTAAATTTACCCTACATATCACGAAGATGGATCTGTAAATTGACTGTGTTATGTATATAAGACTTTTCAAATTGGAACGGATGAAAATATGAGCATATGTAAACAGCTTAGACTCGGCGTCTCTTCCGGATCCAAGCTAGTTGACACACGGACAATATTTTTGTCAAAAATAAGTTAATCTGTGAAGTTTGAAAATGAAGCAGACGAAATATTGCGCATGCGTAAAATGCTTCAATGCAGTGAAGGGGTCAAGGCTATAAATAAACAATTCGAGAGTAAATTAACCTAGCACCCACTTCTGACTTCGACACATCGAGTTACGACTTCGACCAAACGACACTTTAATATCTTATGCCCTGCTTTGAAGGAGACCGTTGATAATGTACTTTTCAAGGAAGAATAGTGTGATAAACGCTTTTCTATACCGTTTCAATGCTTGGTTACATAATGCAAGCGAAATGCAAATTATATGGAAAAATGGCATTGCATTGGTCATGTTTTTAAGCTTTATAACTATATGTGTCAAACAGATTGAATCCTCGCTAGACTTAAATTGATGGATACACTGTGTAACGTATAATAACTTCTACGCTATTAAATAAACGGATGATATATTCACCGCTCCTACTTGAGAGTACAGTAGTACCTTTCTAAACCGGACATCTTTTTAAATGGAAAGCCGATGTGTTGTTAATGCAGGTGGCTTACAAATGCAGGCTGAACGTAACACAGAAAGCTCCTAAGTCTTGTAATTCCCACTTTTAACGACAATCTCTTGTATGGGGATGCATTGCTCAGCTTTTAGTCAACTCATTTCATAAAAGTAGTAATGGATAAACACTCTTGTTAGATCCTTTATATCTGAAAAATACATGTTAAATTACATATACGGTACAGTCTTACTGATATATTATGACAGTGACGTCACTCTTTGTTTACAATTTAATAATTTCCATAGGATATTATTAAATGTGAAACAATAAAGACCCTGATCAGAGGGCTCCTGTAGGGCTCCTCTGATCTCGATATTTATTGTTTGACATTGTAATATGAGCTTCTCCATATTATTGAAAAGTAAATAAAGTGACGTCACTGTCAAAATATACCGGTAGGACTATACATTGTGATGACTAATATCGTAAGAAGCAGTGAAGTTGGTGGTCAAACGCGGGCTTGAAAAGGCTGTAATTGATTCAACCCTTTACTCGACAACAGCGATATAACCTATGTAGCAGACGACTATTTAAAACATTGTTGGAAATTGAGCATTTGCTTGTTACGTGCAAATTCTCCATATCCTAAAATGTTTTCAGAACTAAATGGTTAACAATGCGCTTTTATTCAAAGAGATTTGTTTATGGCGGTCAATACATGACATTGTCACACATCGTAGAATTTTCAAAATCTTTATTTTCAGAAAATAAAATAGTACAACGGGATGGGAAAGCAGAAAACGAAATGACTGTCGCGTTTTACGCAACATTGACGGACCACATGCTTCACGCCGGACCCAAACAGAACATCCTGTTCAATAATGTGACCACGAACGTGGGTAACGCTTACAGTCCGTCCCTTGGGGCCTTCGTTGCCCCAGTGCCCGGCATCTACGTGTTTTCTGTAACTCTCATGGCGTTGGTTGGAGAAACGGAACATTACGTATTGAGCAAAAATAGCAATTTCGTGAGCTACATGTACGTACATGCACAGGTATCCCCGTACATGGTGACCGGCCAGACGGCCATCCTGCAGTTGAGTAAGGGCGATAACGTGGAGATTCAAACCTATGATGCGGACGGCAGCGTGCACGGTGGTTCGTACAGTTCATTCGCTGGCTTCCTGCTACAACAAGACTACAGCACGGTACCAGTGGTTGGCTAGTAGGTTTTGTACTGTGTTGAACATGTACAAACAGTTGAACCTCGTTATCAGGACCTCGATATACAGTCGAACCTCGATAGCTCGAACTCGCTCAGCTCGAACTTCCCTTTAGCTCTAACTGAAACAAAAGTCCTGGATATACAAACTAGAATTCCAAATTGCAAGCAGTATGACTCCAGATCAGACGCCGAATTAGTCGGCGTCTGATCTGGAGCCATGCTGCTTGTAAGTTTGACTACTATGCTTTATTTAACACATGATATAAAGTATTTCATATCTTTATTAACGAAATATTATCATAATGTACTAGGTCTTGAAAGTTCGTTTAGCTCGAACTTCGGTTAGGTCGAAGTTATTTCGAGGGTCACAATGAGTTCGAGCTATCGAGGTTCGACTGTAGTTGAGTTCATGCTTCAATCGAAACTAAATCTGAACAGAAAAAAAACAGGTTTGCGTTGTTTGAACGTGTCGAAGTTAATTGGTCTATTTTTCTGACTAGTTCGAACTTTCAAAAATAGTCCTGTCAATTTCAAAATAATGAATTTTGACTGTATCATACTGAAGAATACATGGTTAAAACACTATCATACTATTGTCTTATCTTTAATGGCCTTTAAATTGTTTGAGTTCAGATTAGACACTAAGGTTTTTTGTACTTTTCAGGATTTAAAATGCATTCAACTCCTTAACTTAGAGAGAAGATTGTATCGATTATTTTATCTTAGATTTTCCGGCCTCATGATTCCTTACATTGTGTCTTTGTCGAATCTTGATAATAAATATTTGTTTTTGGAACTTTAATTCAGCATCATTTGACACTGAATGAAACTGAGAACTGAAAGTAGACAAGTTATCAATAATGACACTCTTGTATAGTTTAGACCTGATCGGAGACCGCTTCCTTCTGAGATGCGGACCTTGGTCTTAGTCTACATGATTAAGAATATCACACAGGTCATTTAATGACGGAGCGACACAGACAGAGAAGGCGCCATTTCTGTACCACATGGCCAAGATCATCCCAGTTGCACTGGTATCCACAGCACTTTGTCATCTATTAGTCCACAAGGTTCCGCATTTTGACTGCCAGTGAATATAGAAAATAGAATACTTCATAAGCAGACACAATCACAATGTTAGTGCAATGCCAATCTGTTTTAGAGAGCCATATAAAGTTGAACTTTTGAAATCGAGAAAGATCTCGGCTGAACAAGTTCAACAAATATCTCAGCTTGAGATGTGTAGTGAAAGCCAGGCCTGGTCCCACTTTCACTATACATCTCGAGCTGAGATCCTGCTCATTATTAACCCGTTCACTGCCCTACCCCGAGTGTATAGCATATGCAAACAGCTTTGATCCAAATGCGACGCCGAGTAACTCGGCGTCTCATTTGGATCCAAGCTGTTTGACACACGGCCAATGGTTTTACCAAAGGTCGAGGGAGTG
>JAULCE010164867.1:0-11780 GCA_032359355.1 Macoma nasuta | reverse complement strand
TGGTGTTTGATACATAACCTTCCATTGAATTATTACATTTTATATGATTATATAGAAATTGACCTTTATAGCGTTTGTCTGACCTTGTTTCAAAAGTTCTTCTTCAACAATCTCTTCGCTCTTATTATTGCATTCAAACATACAGTTTTGACCTGTTTGCTTACTTTGACGACAAAATGGTGATACAATTTACATTGTTCTGCAGTGAACTTTGAGACCTTGGTGTGATCTTGAATCCAATATTCCAGCTTGGCAGACACATAAGTTGCAACTACCATATTATGAACAAAGTTTCTAGGCAGGTTTCCAGCCATTAACAAAAGAACGCCATCGAAAGTCAAATCTTCTGCTCATACCTGGTAGACTAGTCTATCAGTCTCAACTGCGAATAATTTCAAGTATTATGTGTGACGAATTCATGATCATGACATTAGTTTGATATGAATATTCTTTTATTCTTTCCTTTGAAATCAATCTTAAAGCTTCCTATAAAAGGTACAAGAGATTGATTTAACATTATCGTCCACCAAATTAGTGTTTACAAATATCATCAACAGACGTTGTCATGTCTAATTCTATATGATATCGCTGGTCGTCAATATATTCACATTTCATGAGATTCTTGCGTCGGGCAGAAATATTTCGGAAACATATTTTGTTGACCCTCGTTTGAATTGCATCGAATTTGTAACGTATTTTAAGTTGATTAAATCTCAGAAGAGTTCATACAAAAGCGGTAAAATATCTCAATATTTCAAGTTACGAAACATCTCACTCCTAATTTGAAAACTTAGGCACACATGTGTGTTTTCCTTTAAGACGCTATGTAAAAATAGATTATGACAATTTTACTGTAAATGCGTTACGGCCAAAATCAGAAAACTGACTCTGTGGCATTGAGAAAAAAACCGGTACATACAATTAAACATGTGAATTAAGTATATCTAAACTATTTACCAATTTTGAATGAGTTTTAAACACGTGGGAATCAGACAGTGTTCTTTTTACGAGTAAATGCTCAAATGCCCACGCTGTTACTAATAAATATCTATTATAGAAGAGTAAAATGAACTAACTATGTTGTAAACGTTTT
This sequence comes from Macoma nasuta, assembly GCA_032359355.1. NCBI lineage: Eukaryota > Metazoa > Mollusca > Bivalvia > Cardiida > Tellinidae > Macoma > Macoma nasuta. The sequence continues at coordinate 10,687 of JAULCE010164867.1, read as the reverse complement.
TTTATTGCACATTACACATTTTAGCTGATGTAATTTAATCATATGTATTTTCGAAAACATAATAAGTATAATTTATATACTTTAAAAAAAAACGTTTTTGTTTTAACGACCAAACATATAATTAGACAAACCTTACATACGTGATAAAGAAGAAACTGTCAATTGTCCTCTTCAGCAATGTATGTGGTATATTTTTTCAATGATGTTAGTGTATATACTGTAAAACGTCGATGTTCGTCAAAAAAACACGAAATTGTCATTTGAGAAGAAAAACACTGACAAAACCTCTTACAGGTCACAATCTGGCCAACTTGTAATAATGGTCGTAGTAGTTTTATCTTTAGCATAAAGTTATTTGAGCGCCGCTGTATAAAAAACCAACCTTGATCAATTGCAAATAATGTAGACTTAAGCAGCCACTAAATCAAAGACGTTACATATGATTACTTGTATAATCCCGAGGTAACCAGCAATGGTATATGCTGCTTATATATGGCTACCTTTCTTTTTTTAACAGACTTGAATACTTTTAGCAATTTTGTATCTAATACACAGTGATTTATACTGGTCTTATATGTTAACGACAAAATATATCCAAAGCCCGGTAGTAGTTTAGCGGCTCTCAATTCATAAAAAATGTAACAATCAGTGTCTTTTCTAAAGATACATTTGGTATTTTTAATGACGAATATCTCAATATAGTCTGGCAGCCAAATGGGGTTTTAGGGGTATACCTGGAATAAGAGTATATACATTTTTTTTTAGTGCATTGGGATACTAAGACCATAAATATAAAACATTCTGCTTGATGACACCCTGTCACCATTGGGCATTTTTTCAAATTTGCATAAAACAAAGATGGCTGCCAGTGTGCTATTGAATATACTATACTTTAGATATATCGTCTTCTAGATGGAATTTTAAAACACTCTTAAATGTTTTAACGTGATTTGAAGACTTTAGAAAGCTAATGGAATATCTTTCAATATGATTTGAAAACTCCTTCATTTGCATAAAACCAAGATGGCCGCCATGTTCTATTAAATATACTATACTTCAGATACATGTATTGTTTCAAGAAGGGCGTTTACACAATCTGGAATGATGTTACGTGTCTTTAAAACATTAAGAACCCAATAAAATAAATTTATTATGGTTTGACAACTACTTCATTTGCATAATACTAAAATGACAGCCATTTGGTATACTGAATATACTATAATTAAGATTATTCGGCTGCTAGAAGGAATTTTCAAACAATGTATTATGTTTCAACGGTGACTTTTAAAATTAGGAAATTTCGCACATTTCTCCTTGAAAAGATACTCGCTCAAATGAATTTGCAATAAGAATTTATTCAAAGTTTGCCATCATAAATATTAAACTGCTCTCATCTCAAATGTAAATTTTTTTTATTGGGTCACCGTATGATTTTTGTGTGTACAGGCTTGTGAAAATATGGCCTGTGGTGCATGATTTGATGCTTCCGATGCACAAAATAAATAATTTGAATGATGTCTAATATGTTTATTTCTCTTCGAATTTTATTTCCAATGGTTTTATATGCATTGTTTTATTGAGTGATAACACAAGATTCAAATAAAAATCAACGATTCTGAATATTTCATACAATTTTTAGAAAATACGTCATGCACAATTTGTACAGAGACTGTCGTCGGAGACAGAAAAACTACCGTTTGGAGACAAATTGACAAAATTATCATATCTAACAATAAAAAGATTTCCAAACTTTCTAATTATGATGTTTGCTCGGTTGCCATTCAGAAAATATACAAATATCAATATGTCACCATACGCTATATGAAATAACTCAACCCCAAGGATTCTATGCCTCAAAATTACATGAAAATTTCTTCAAATCTTATCTTATAATGACTCCATTGGCCTAAAACTGGTAAAAATATCTTATACTTGCTTATATGAGTAAACAAAGGTGTTTTGTAGATATTATGATATTCGTTATATAGATCATATATCCTGTGTTTACAGTGTTGATAACAAAATGTTACATGCTCAGCGAACAAAAATGCCGTTCTAACAAAAATATCTGCATTCTACCATCAACACTCGCATAAATATTATGAAACTTTCATAAAAATAACTCATAGGAAGCTATTCAGACTTCATACATTTGATGTTGAAATAATTTCAAATAAGAAAATACATATAAATGTTCATGTTTCTAAAATTTATTTTTCGACATTTTTATATACGCGAGTATCTCTTTAAGCTTCTGCGGTATTAGAGTTTGTAGTGCATGATAATGTAAACAGTTATCAAAATGATGATCCTCTCATTTGTCTGTGTTGGTATTTATACATATATGTTTTATTGTCATCGTCGGCATCTCCATAAGACGCTGTCACATTTAATAAGTGTGTTACAACAGTCCTCAGCTCAGCATGTTATCCGCAAAATACAGTGCACAGTAGCTAAGCGCTAATAGTTCCACATCTTCATGATTTGCCAGGTCTTTCACTTTTACAAGATAGGGGATCAGTTTCAGAATCCCGTTTGGAGCAAGGGATGCATATTCATGTATCGGTTTAGGCAATATGGTATTAAAACTGTGGTCACAGTCATGTCTTTTTGGATCTAGCGAGGAGAGTCTAGATCCAAAAGTTGTGCCTGTTGATTATTTTCCAGAAATGCTTTTGTTGTGGCAAATAGATACTTCAGTGTTGGTATGGCTATGGTGCCCTGTCCGCCCTATGTGTCCGATGACTCCGTCTTTGCCTAAGACCTACTGCTGCAGTGATTGTAGACATAGAATGCGGACACAAACCTGATGCCTGTCTTGTTATATCTGGTAACAATGCATATTTCACCCTAAAGTAACAAGGAGTAGCCTTTTTGCAGAACCTTCTATACCCTGATAGTCTGTCTGTCATTGTGTCTATGGAAGGTAGTGTTTCTATGCAGATCTTCGCAGATGATTTCCATCAGATGTGATTTTTTCTGACATTGTTCTGAAATAGTTCTCTGGGGTAGATGTTATCTAGTGTCAGTCGATGTACTTTTCTTGCTTCTGTTGGTCTATTGCATGTTGTCGTACTCTTGGTACTAAAACCTTGGTACATGTCTAACCCAAGATAGCCATCGCTAGAAGTAAGTTTCTGTTGACTGTACTGTTTGAAGTTTACATCAAAGTCGCGAACTGTCCCATTTGCTGGCTAGTGCTGAATCATCTAGAACCCTTCATAAGACATTCGGCAATACGTTTTTGATGACCCTTAAACTTATAGTTGCTTCTTCAACTGTGCCTTAGTCTGTCCCGTTCTCATGCCACCCGAGTAGTTGAACATCGTCAGAAATACTGTGGTAGCTCATACAACAGTTGTGTCTTGATGTCTATTGTGTCACTGTAGCTAGCCTGTAGTCCCATGACTCGTGAAAAGAGAAGGGGGATATTACAAACGTGGGATTGTAGAATCCATCTGGCAACAAACCCTCAAAGTATTCCTTGTGTTTATTCGTAATGTCTACAGTATTAGTCATGTTCACTGAAGCATATGCCACTCGACCACTTATAATGTTCACTATTTCGTTTGATTCGATGCTGGTGGACACAGGATTGATGCTCCGATCTAACGTTCGACGAATTTTTGTACTGTTAGTTGATTACTGCTCATATTTGTGGGTGTCTTGTCATGCTGCATGAACTGAGTCACTCATACGAGCAGTGTCATCATGCAGCTTGCTTCAAATTTGGAGATCAAGAGTCCATGGTGTTCAAAGTGTTTGATCGCATTGTGATTCTAATGGTTTCTCCGTTAATAGAATTGTACTTCATAAAGGTGGTTTCTATGGTCATGCCTATCCAGATATCGCTCGATACACATGCAATTTGTTGCATGCCATGTTTACCTTTCATGAATCTATCTCTGACCTCTGATGGCATTAATTCCTTTGACTTACGGTAATATAGTCCATTTCGTGCATAATGGACATGCCCGATTGCGAAAAAGTAAGGCATAATCTGTCAAACAGCCCCTTAATGAAGTGGTCAGTCTCCTTCCCTGTCTGTTCTAATGTACTGCATCATGCTGAAGGCAAATTTGATAGCAACGTCAAACCACAACTTTCCCATTCTGTTACTTACCACATCGTCAAGGAATAAAATGAGTTCACTATAACTTGCCATGTTATTGTCATGTACAAACCTACGCAGCAACAGTCCTCAGTTAAAAGACTCTCCTCTGATAAGGTATGATGTGATTTACAAGCTCCGGAACATAGCTGGACATGCCCATTTTTACACTTTGTTTATAACACGTTTTAAAACAATCATTAAGAAGGGCTATGATTCAACAATATTACAACGAACTTTATTTTTGGCTGCCAGCCCTTTCCTCTTTGCTTGTGCGACGACAGGAAGGTCATAATACTCAATGAAGACTTCGTTGAAACTCGGAAACGGGAGGAGTATGTCGAATCTATGTATTATGCCAATTCTGCCGTGCCCTTGATGGCTGCTCTATAGTTTCTCTAATTTCTGACCAGTCATTGAGTACATCGATGATTGGCGAAAACAAGATATGATTTTTAATTGGTCTGTGTTTTACATATACTTTACAACTGGATTTGCCATCAGTGATGTTATGGAGTAGTCGGACGTGGATACGTTTATTTACACTGTACGTCTGATGGGGTGATGATGGGATATGAGTCAGGTTAGATGCCCCTAAACCGGTTTAAACCCCCAGTGGTGTTTTGCCACTGACAGTTCAAAGGCGGTACTCCTGTCTACACCCACGCTTTATCTTTGTAACCTGTCTTTGTGTGTCTTCTATATGTTTGGGCTCGCGCGCGCGTGTGTGTGTATGTGTGTGCCTGTGTGAGTGGGTTGAAAGCGAATTTGTTTCAGTGCTATTTGGGTGGCTGTTTGATTGGTATGTGGTGTGTCCTGTGGGACTTTCTTTTCTCTTTTAAGTAATACAATACATACTGCAATGCAATGTTGCTCAGGTTAACATTGCTCTATTCAAAGTTCAAAGGATATTATTTATTTTTATATATGACAAATGTATAATAATTCCATTCGTTTAATATGAAGATATTTCTAGGTGTCCCTCATAAATCAATGTTGAAACGTCATGTAAATGAAGTAAATTAACCTTAACCTTATTAGCTCAAATGTGTTGTTTATTTACTCGTTCAATTAAAGCTAAACAGAAGCTGTTGATAATATACTTTATAAGTGTATAATATCGCTGGTGACAATATTCAACATTGAAGAGATGACTGTGTAATACATCGGAATAAATTGTCGGACTCATAAATTCGTTTTAATAACACATAGTTATATTGAATATTATGCTGATTAATGCTCATAATATTGGTATTTCATCAAAAAGTATGCCATGACATCAAGTACTGTATTGATTTGTATAATTATTGCAAACATGTTTAAAACCTTACCTTTTATAAGACATGTAACGTTAGTATTTGACCATTGTCCTGTAGATAAACATGTAGCATTGGTCTCATTGGCAGGATCTAGCTCGTATCCCGTATTACACGTGTAAGTAGCCTCGCTTTGATATATAGTATCATTGCTGGATACATTGCCATTATCGGGGCTTTTTGGTTCGCCACAATCTGGAAGTAAAATCAAAGAAATCAACAATGTGTTATATAGTGCCGGAATTCAACTTAAATAATATTGCCATTTGAATGAAAAAGTGAAAATACTCAACCATTAAATTACAGTGGCATATGAAGATAAATCCATGCTTTCCTGTAGATACCAATGCTAATTTGTAATTTGTTCTTATGTCACCCACCACATTGCACAGGAGGGTAATTTATTATAAACTAAATTAGTCAATAATGTCGCTGATTAGCCATTCGAACTAAAACCCTTTCACCGATATAGAAAACTCAAATCATCGACATTGCCCAAAAACATGTCACAAATCGGATGCCGACTCAAAAGGCGTAGTGTAACCAGGAACAAAGATTATTATATTAGTTTTGTAATCCAGTAACAACTGACCAGAGTCCAGACGCACATTTATTTCACAAGTAAGGATACTAAGAATATAACTTTCTATATAATACGTGCACCACATATAGACGTTGCAGCTTTATTGAAAGTACGAATTATTATACATTTATATAGGACATGCTCATAAATATGAAGTTCTTTGACATAAACCATCACAGTGAGTGAGAGCTGAGTTTAAAAATAATGTATAAAATGATATTATAACTAGCAAAAATGTCGCTTCTATTGATGGGAAGATATATCTATGCATTCCTATTGTAGTCTTATTTTAAATCCTCCTATTAAAGATCTGAAAGATTGAACTTGATCTTCAACCAAAATGTAAGCTGTGTTTACATTACACATACCTGTGTATGAGAGGCCGTCGATTATATACTGTATAAGTGTAATGTGTTGCTTGTCAAAACAAATTCGCCTTTAAAGTCATGTGTGCATCTCGCACCAGAATCTATTGCTGGTAAACGTAATTATTTGACCCTCGTTAGATGCCATCAATTGTAAAGTATATACAAGTTTATTAATGCTCATAGTAATTTTATTCCAACGCGGTTTGTCCCACAACTATCTACATATAAAAGATTCTTTTCCTATTGGTAAAACCATTGGTAAACAGGTTTAACACCTTACCTTTTATACGACATGAAATGTTAGTAATTGACCATTGTCCTGTAGATAAACATGTAGCATTGGTCTCATTGGCAGGATCTAGCTCGTATCCCGTATGGCACGTGTAAGTAGCCTCGCTTTGATATATAGTACCATTGCTGGTTACATTGCCATTATCGGGGCTTTGTGGTTTGTTACAGTCTAAAAATCAAATCAAAGAAATCAACAATGTGTTATATTGTGAACGGAATCCAAGTTTTATAATATTGCCATTTGAATGAAAGGTGCAAATACTCAACCATTAGATTACAGTGCAAATGGCATTTCATGAGTGCGATATGAAGACATTTCTATGCTTTCCTACAGGGACCAATGTTAATACTAGCTACTTTCACCCACCACATTGCACAAGAGGTTATTTATGATAAACTGAATCAGTAAATAATATCGCTGATTAAATTTCTGATCTTGAACCCTTTCCCCGATATAGGCGACTCAAATCATCGACATTGCAAAAAAACATGTCACAAATCAGATGCCACCTTAAAATACGTAGTCTGACCAGGAACGTCATTTATTTGCATCACAATTTATTCTGAATATTAGGGTTTCGGAAAAGACAAAGATTATTATATTAGTTCTGTAATTCATTTTGTAAAGATACATTTGTTTTCAAAACCAGTAACAACCGACCTGCATCTAGACGTATATTTTTTTTCATAAGCAAGGATACTCAGAATAGAACGTTCTACATATATAGTACTACGCATATAGATGATGCAGCTTTATTCAAAGTACGAAATATAATACACTTACATAGGACGTATTCATAAATGTAATTTTTTGACATCACCAATCACAGTGTATGAGAGCTCAGTTTAAAAATAATGCATAAAATGATATTATTACTAGCAAAAAATGTCGCTTCTCTTGATGGGAATATATATCAACGCATTATCATCGTATTTATTTTTGAATCCTCCTATTAAAGATCTGAAAGATTGAACCTGGTGTTCAACCAAAATATTAGTTGTGTTTACATTACATATAACTGTGTATGAGAGACCGTCGATTATATACTGCATAAATGTAATGTATTCCTTGTCAAAATATTCGCCTTTAAAATGATGGCTGTATTTATCATCAGAATCTATTGTCAGCAAACTTAATTCTTTGACCCTCGTAAGATGCCATCCATTGTCAAATATGTATTAAGTTGATAAATGTTCATAATAGTGTATTCCAACGAGGTTTTTTCTAATAACTATCTACAACTAAAACTATTTTCCTATTAGTAAAACCATTGGTAAACAGGCTTAAAACCTTACCTTTTATACGACATGAAACGTTAATATTTGACCATTTTCCTGTAGATAAACATGTAGCATTGGTCTCATTGGTAGGATCTAGCTCGTATCCCGTATGACACGTGTAAGAAGCCTCGCTTTGATATATAGTACCATTGCTGGTTACATTGCCATTATCTGGGCTTTGTGGTTCGCCACAAACTGGAAATCAAATCAAAGAATTCAACAAAATATGTACATGTTGATTAATGCTCATAGTAGTTTATTCTAACGCGGTCTTTTACCCATAATTATCTACATATGAAAACTGTTTTCCTAATGGTAAAATATGTGGCAAACAGGTTTAACATCTAACCTTTTATACGACATGAAACGTTTGTATTTGACCATTGTCCTGTGGATAAACATGTAGCGTTGACCCCATTGGCAGGATCTAGTTCGTATCCCGTATGACACGTGTAATGAGCCTCGCTTTGATATATAGTACCAGTGCTGGTTACATTGCCATTATCTGGGATTTTTGGTTCGCCACAATCTAGAAATACAAAGCAACGGCGTGTGATATTGCCGAAATCCAAACCTGAATATATTGCCCTTTGAACGAAATAGCTGAAGTACATACATTATAGAATTTCGTAGTTGTCGTTCTTAAACGGCGTAGATGCGATTTGTAAAAATGGCACGTACGTTCTTTAGAACGATACAATCAATTTAATGCAATGCATAGCCATTCATAGTCTATCGGGTCTTGCCTTGAAATGTGTCAAAAATGACACCGATGGCGTGTTTTGTTGATGGCCAGCAGACACCCTAAACGATGAAAGTATATGTGCAGAAGAATATTTAGGTGGCTGCCAAGCTTGAAAATAAACGTCACAAAGGTCACCCAATGCAAAATATTTCAATTCTTCTCATGTCTTTGATTTTAAGCGGTTCTTATAATTTTTCTATGCTAATCGATTCTTCAAACAGTATTACATCGGCCTTTGTATCAATTTTATATATCTTTCGAATAAATATGAAGTATTTGGCATTTTTGAATGATTTGAATGAAGACAATGGGAATAATAATCATTTACTCCACTCTATAAGAGGGAATGAGATGTTAGCGTTCCTTTAAGTTGTGTTTTATCAACAAAAAGAGATCAAAAAGACAGAAAGTATTGCAGAAAATCAATTTAACTAAACTGGACCTATATAATAATAATAATGATAATAATTATAAAAAGACGTATCCAAAAGTCGTACAGTTTAACGTAAACGCATTTCTACAAAGATAATATAATGCTGAAGTTTACGATACAATCACCATAGCACATAGCCACACAGTATTCATCTAAAACGGTAACATGTGTTATTTTCGCTCAGTTGATGACACATATGTCACAAAACGGTACATTGACATCACAACAATGTTAAATGTAACGTCAAATGTAACGTTATTCTATCCCTAGGTACATGAAAGCGTTGATATATATTCAAGGAAATTGGCACGACCTCTTTTACCTAACACATTGCTGTCTTTAAATACCGTACATATATGGTGGTCAAATAGAAGTCATGAAAAAACGCTTTTACGTTAACGTTTATTTGCTACAATCGCCTTACAGCAAGTGGTATAGCAGGTATGCTATTTAAAACTCAATTCCGACTTTCTTTAAAGGCAGTCACATATTGCTATTGATATTTTTCTGTCTTTTGACAGAATTGTAAGATTAACATAAAGCTCTGACGTTAAAACAGCAGACGATAGTTGACGTCACCATACAACGTTATAATTTCAATCCTTTTGAATCAATCGCTCAGAACACCAAATAGATCCTAATACAAATATCTCTTGATAACATCAACCAATGTTTTATTAAAAACATCTAACAACGTTGTTTTATTTTGACGTGCTTCACGTTAAGACGATCACTGTTCTTCTGCATATTGTTTTTCGACGTCTGGTGCATACAACATTTAGGAAAACACGGAGCACATTGACGTATCAGGTAAGTATGCGAATTTACAGTGGACAGTGAACACTATATACACACACTGTATACATATGTTCATTAACGCAAGTTAATTCAGAATTCTGCATTGAAATTGAATGCACAAATTGAAGTTTTACTGCTTCAACTTGATAAAACTAACTACATCAACGGGGGTAACTTCCATTGACGGTAAGCTCATAATATTGCAGCATTGCGAGTTTGTATTTGGTAGATTTCTGCAAATGCTTAACACTACGTGAATATAGTCATCTCAGCTCCAACTGATGGTCTGATACAATCCTCAAATGTTCAAAACACATACTTATTTTTATTGACATGATGCTTTACAATTTCCCCTAAAACATTGTCTTGTGAAATACTCCTACATAAATCCCGTTTTAATGCCGTGTTCTTGATATATTTTTAAAAAATCTCAATTAACACATACTAACGTCCTTAAACAACATAATGTCGCAATGTTAGCTGCCGTTAAATGACTATACCTCTATTTGGACAATTGAAAACAAGATATTACTTTTGCGATGGAAAAGCTATTATCTACATGGGAACATTCAAACAAACATGAGGTGGCGACATTATAAATGATATTTTGATCTCATTAAAATGTGTTTGTCAAAGCATGTTCTGATGTGGAATATGTATGACGAATAGATCTTCAATTATTTTATATTCGAATGCTTTGTCAAAGCTTTACGAAACTAAATTATTGTCAATAAATGTTGTATCTGCAGTTCTAAGCTATT
>JAULCE010164756.1:0-11780 GCA_032359355.1 Macoma nasuta | reverse complement strand
CCCCTTTTAAAGAGATTCTGGAGAAGATAAAGACTAGGTAAGTCAAAAACATGTATATTCTGTCAGTACGAAGCAGATAGCTACTGTATCATTGAGGCTGTCAAGAGATTTCCCAAATGAAGAAAATAGTATATGTCCCCTGATAGAAATACATATATGTCATAAGCCAAGGGGTTAGTTTGTACCTACACAGATACAACTTGTTGTATCAGATGGCCGGTCAAAGGAACAATATCCATTTAAAAATCAAAACAGTCCTTTAATGTTTTAAAAGTATATGCTGATACTTTTCTTATAGTTTGCTAGGAGCATTTGCAACACGAAGCGTGGGCTAGGTCTGGACAGAAAAGTATAAAAATATATGAAACTCATGTATGCCATCCTAGTTTATGTTTGATAAAGCGCCGGAATTTACCAAAGCGTTTAACTTGAATTCGTTGTTGAAACGTATATTAAAGTGTACTTACATTTCTAACTGCAGTTTCGCATTCTTAATTTAGGTAGGTATTATAATATATCACATGCCGTTGCTTGTATCCGAGGTAAAGGTTCGCATCAACTAAATAGATCGGTTTTGATTGGTCTCGACAAAAAGTACAGAGTAAAGTCGGACCTAATGTTCACATAATCGGAGTCGCTGATTGGATATAGATTAACAAAATAATAAACACACTTTTGATTTTGGACCTTAATCTATTTAAGAGATATTTCAATGTGCATTGTTTGATTACACGTTATTATACCAAATTGGGTAAAACTTGAGAGGCAGGTATTTTGCAACAGGTTGAGTTCGATTTGATACCAATTTGGGGGGTACCGAAGTTGGCAGTCTGTAACTCAAAAATGTAGTGGATGAGCCATGTTTTGGAGGTCATTTTAAGATGGCACTTAACTTGTAAACCAGCGTGATATAGGGAAGTTGCTGTAAACATAAACGTTACAATGTAGGTCTACGGGAAAATATTTGGTTGTCTCTGACCGAATATAACCATAACTTATTTTCGCGAATAGAGCATATTGTCTTTGTAAATCGTAAGATATTTGCTATACCATGTTCCTCTCGTATCCACTAATGACAGTGCTATATTTGTCCTGTATAAATCTTATAGACGAGTATATTTGATTCTATCCGACAACGATAATTTTCGTTTGGAACTAAATAAGTTGTGTTTAGCGCATGCGCAGTTAGCGGCCAATGCGTAATGTTGGCGACCAGTCTAAGAAAACTGTAGCGGCGTTTATTTGGACAGTTTATACTATTTACATGTTTCTTATCAAGGTGTCGTGTTGAGCATCGATTAAGATAAAAGTAGACAAGAAGATCTTTTTAAGTGTACATTTAGTACCTTGGGGTTGATTTTTGCCAATATTGTGTTATGGGCTAAAAACGGACAAGACGTTGTGTGTCAAATTAATAAGAAACGATCTCACGCGAGATGAATAATGCTAAGATATACCTTATTCAGCCATCTTTGGCAAAAGAAAACAAAGGCCAAAATTTAACGTTGGCGAAGCTTAGTAGCAAAAACTTATGTCCGTTCGTCGAATACGAAGGAAACAATATTAGACTGTGAGCAAGTCGGATGTCATGACATCGTCTCGCGACGCAAATAATGAAATTGATGTGAAACACAAATTTGGACGAGTTTGCACCCCATTCAAAAGCAACAGATATCAACTAACGCAATGTTTTCCAAATTATTGAGAATTATGAGGGTGAATATTTTGATCAGATACAGGAAAGCTATGCATATGCTTGAGAGGATGGTAAGATAGAGGACAGTGCTAACTATGCTTTTAGTGAAAATGCCAAACGGAAATTCCAGACACAATCAGTAGATTTGCCAGTATGGCAAAACGATCACGTGGTGCAGTTTTAACTGTTGATGACATAGACTCTTATTTAGCACAAAAATGAATGATATGTTTCGGAATTGGATGGATGAGGAGCAAAATAATGCCCTCAATAAAGAATAAAATATTCTTGGAATCCAAAGTGGTGAGCAATCTGGTAGATTTGGAGCATAAGTTCAAAGAACAGGGTCATGATGTAAGAGACATAGTTGAGCAAAGTAATGATGTTTTGTCGTTGTTTGGACACTCTTGTCGTTTGATCATTCTCAGCAGACGTAAAGTCCTAAAGCCAGATATTTGGGATTATGCACATCTATATAATCCTAGTGTTCCAATTACATTACAATTGTTCAGTGACGACATATTTCAAACTAAATAAGACATAGATGAAGGCAAACATTGGCCGAAAAGTACAACTTGGACAACACTATGAACATGGACGTCCCTATCTATGATCAGAGAAGTCGGGGACGGAGTTTGTTCCGTGGGAGGTTCCGAGCTCGTCGCAGAGGCATGCCTATGAAGTTTAGTAGATTAAAGAAATGTGTAGTTAAATGGAAGCTGATCACAAAAGATCAGATCATCATTGATAATGTGCAACATTGTCTTTTCGATTTTAATGAAACCCTTTTACTCCTAGTTAGACAAGTGTTCCCCCAACACTCGTTCAATGAATATGAGCTGCATATTATGGAACAAAAAGTCCAAAACATGTTTGAAGACAAGTGATCATTCCTGGACAGAAGAGAAGCGGGCTGGGGTCAATTAGTGGTCAGTTGTTTGATCTTTAAAGTTGATAATTTCCATTAGGCGTGTGTTCGGAAGATAGAGAGAGAAAGGTTAGGTTGAATGGGGAGTAGTCGTTTAGTATAAGAGGAGTAAAGAAGTTTGTTTGCAGTATTCGTCAGTTCGTGTGTTCGTTTCGTATTACAGACAATTATGGGCCAAATAGAATAATAACTAGAATAAAAATTAGTCATAAATAGTACTTGAACTTATTATATCATTGGATCCCTCATACTGACGATTTATATGTTTCGAATCAATTCCTGTTGAATATATGGAAAACCAATTTCTGTCGCCAGTTTTCTTGAGAGCTAAAACTAATGGAGATTTTTTTTATTTTAATACATATATGATTTTTTGCCATATGAGCATTTTGAAATGGAACATTACTCAATATCTTTAGCTACAGAACAGCAGCATCTTTTTCGATTTGTGCATAGACATCAAAAATCAGTTCTGTGTATAATTCCAAATGGCGTAGGCCCTAGCCCTAGATTGTTCTCGAGTTTAAAGTTTTTACATAATTAAGAAGGTCATGTAAGCACTGGTTCATTGATGATTGTTTTTTGTGTGGAAGCACCAAGGAAATGTGTAAAAATGATTTATTTGCTACTTCAAATCTAATGAGTGGGATTCATATTGAACTTTCAAAAACGCATTTTTATACTTACTCAGGGCATATTTTAGCTTGAAAATGTCATAGAATCTGTTTAAATGATTGTTTATTAACCAACTGATAAAAAATTAGATTAGCATTTCATGTCAAAAGGTATTGAAAAGTACAGTTGTAACAATCAGAGTGTTGTCACAAATCGTTGAGCTTATTATGCTATCTTTTACAGCAGTTCAATTTGGTAAATTGCACTTCCGGAACCTAGAAATTGGCAAAATACAGGCACTTCGGCAAAACTCAAGGAAATTTTGAGGCTAAAGTAAAAATGTCATAAACAATGCATTCTGTGTAAGAAAGGTCAGTACCGTATTCCCTTATTCTGTGTAAGAAAGGTCAGTACCTTATTCCCTTATTCTGGGTAAGAAAGATCAGTACCTTATTCCCTTATTCTGGGTAAGAAAGGTCAGTACAAGATAAAGTGTACTATAGTGCTGTGGACGTAATTGTTTCCCTAGACAGGGTTATATTTTGAATACCTCTGAAATAACTAATTGGTTGGGGCAACCTCCTACCTTAGCAACTTTAACGATCTCAAACTATTAGGCACTTGCAATTTAAAAGTGGCGCTCTCTATTGTAAAAGACAAAACATGTTTTTCAAATTATTTTACGTCGGATTACTCTCCTATAATTGCGTGTGTCTGAAAAATATCAACCATGCGAATTCAGTCCGTTTATAAGACTCCTCAAATTCTCGTCTGATTTAGTTTAAACCTTTATCCGATTCCATTAATTTTCTGTTAGGGTTTCGGTCGAGTGTCAAACAGAATGTATCCGCATCTGAGGCCGTCGTGTCTTTTTTGGACCAAAGTAATAGTACATAATAATCAAACGAATAAATAACCCGAGATACAAATTTCCGAGCTCGAATTAGTTTTAAAATGTCAATTACGAATTTCTTAATGCGCCACTTAAGAGATCAATGCATTTTCTACAAATTTGTTGGTGCTTATTTTTTGGAAAATATTGAAGGAATCAAAATGGTTGATGGTAAACTCCACTGTGCCCAGTATGTCGTTCACATGTACAGGAGGCTAATCGTCTTTGCAAACAGTGCTGTCGCACTGTGTTATGTGTGTCATTTATTTTGAGATGTTCGAGTTACCTGGATTTGATAAAGAAATATATTAAACAATATTATTATTCAAGATAAAATTTTGTATTTTTTCTTTTGATTCAGTTTAAGAATTAACATGAATGAAGAAATCTTTCTCTTTATAATAAGTTTGCTGTGTGTAGATAAAGATTAGTTTCACCTTAAACCTTTTTAACCCCTTCACTGCCAGGCAGGTTGTGCACATGCGCGATATTTGTTTTACTTTAAATTTAGATTTAACACACTCCCTCGACCTTTGGTAAAACCAATTGCCGATTGTCAAACAGCTTGGATTCAAATGATATGTCGTCACTCGGCGTCTCATTCGGATCCAAGCTGTTTGAATATGTTACTACACTAGGGGTAGGGCAGTAAACGGGTTAAGTCGTGCGGCTAACTTATATTTCGTTAAATGTTATTTAAAAATTGTGTTCAATTCAATGAGGTAATGTGTATATCTTATGTATTGCTTATATATGCTAGTTTCTTCATAGTCCTAGGATATGTAATCCAATATAACACATCGGAATCTATATATCAGTATGCAAGTATATTCGGTGATCATCTGACAGTCATTTTTATTTTAATGTTTATTGTATGAAATAACGAGGTACTATGTACAAGTTAAATGAAGTTCTGTTCTGTTCTATACATGGCTGACGTCACGCAAAAAGGGGCACTCATATCAAAAAGTGCTGACTCAGCTCTTTTTCAGCGCTTTTATTCCAGTATCTAATCACGAAATTTACCATTTGTATTCATTCAAAAGTAGAATTGGGTAACCTCTAAGATTGCAAACAGTGCAGACCCTGAGCAGCCGCCACATCATTTTAACAAATATACCCTTAATATGCTTATCACGGACATATTACTATTATCAAACAGTCTAGATCCGAGTCAGATAGTGGGCAAGTCAGAACTAGATTTATAAAGCTGTTAAACACCCAGTTTTACTAAACTTGAAGCGAAAATAACGATCAAAATATAAAGCAGACGATAATTTCAACAGCCGATAATAATAGCAGTGTGTTATGAGTTAAATGTGTGTCTTCTGTATGTAGCGTGTGTTTTGACTCGTGTGTAACTGTGTGTGGATGTGTGTATGCGTGTGTGACTGTGCTGATTTGGTGGCTGTTTTGTATTGTATGTGGTGTGTCCTGCAAGACCTTTCTATCTACTTATACGTCTATTATACTTGATTAAAAACCTAAAACAGAATCTAAAGGGGGTCCAATAAGATTTAAGAGTAGGGGTAGATTAAACAATATGTTGTACGTTGTACTTAGAAATGCGGTCAATTTAATCGCGATCAAAAATTGTTCACGTTTATTTCAATAGAACATGAATTCAAAGCAGACAGTTTAAGAAATCTTACAAAATTCTAAATAAATTAACAGTTACTAAGATCAATCGATGTAGCTCGAGATTGGAGTTGCAGATTAAACTTTGGGCTGGCTATTGAGCCGCATATTCTGGGCCGCATATTTAAGTTTTCCGGGGCATTTATCGGTCAATTTTTCATTCATAAATTCTGTAAAAGGAAGTTCCTTCAAAAGCAAGAAAGCAGTCCATTTATTCACAAAGTGTGTTGTGTAACCACGTTTACCTGAGAAGTTTCGATGTGCAGCCGAAATTTCCAAGATCGAGTTCTAAAACACTTTTATGTGTATTGGCCGGCTGTGCGAGTGAATCTTGTTACTTATTGCCTAACTGTTTGCGGTGT
Source organism: Macoma nasuta (assembly GCA_032359355.1). Classification (NCBI taxonomy): domain Eukaryota; kingdom Metazoa; phylum Mollusca; class Bivalvia; order Cardiida; family Tellinidae; genus Macoma; species Macoma nasuta. The sequence continues at coordinate 5,649 of JAULCE010164756.1, read as the reverse complement.
AGCTCTCGTGGAGATTGGCTAATAAAGACAGCTCCTCTGGTTAAATATAGTATGCAGTCAAAGTCTAAAACTCGTTGCATTTGCGCACCAAGTCTCTGATATTTGACCTAGTTTCGTCCCCCATGCGAGTAGCTTATCGCAAAATCTACTCCGTCTAACAATAAATTTACTAAGGCAAATTAGCCTATTCTCTCATTTGCATAATGCTAAAACTCGATTGAAATTAGCGAAATTGGACGACTCGGACCCTGAGACAACTTGTCCTTGGACGACTCGGCCCCCGTCAACTCGGCCGTCAACTCGGCCCCTCCAGAAAACAAACCCTGGACGACTCGGTCCCTCATTTAATTTCAGATGAACCACCATATTATTTATAACCTTTGTTTCTCTTTTATAAAAACTATTGTAGTATTAGTTATTTTTGGCATAACGTTGCTTTATCATGCATTTTTAAACATTAAACTTTACTTTTTACATGCAATATGATCCGTTAAACATGGAGGTGATTCAATTAGATACTCGGCATCTGATTAAATTAGATTCAAGTAACTCGGCATCTGATTGAATAAGTTCGAAGTTACACATAATCATGGTACTTAAGATACACAAATTTCATACCTTTAGACATGTGATTAAATTTAATGCTCGGCATCTGATTAAATAAAATACAAGTTACTCGGCATCTGATTAATTTCAAGTTACACATAATTGTCGTTCTTAAGATAGACAACTATAAAACTATATTTTTTGAATACAATCCGAAACATTTTTACAAATAAATGGATTAACTTTATGTACAAATACTGATGTCAGTAGTATATATTATTAATTTGTAACAAATGCAATTCAGTTTATACACCGAAAAAAGCTTTAATATTGTGTAACTGTTTTGGGTCCAGTTCAGACACTGAATAACTTGATAAATTTAAGTACGTTAACATTCAGACAGTAATATCTGTACACATACTGATGTCAATCCAGGGGTCGTGAGTTCGATCCCCCGCCGGACCAGTCTTTCGGATGAGACTTGAAACCGAGGTCCCATGTATCAGTGCTTTACACTGGGCATGTAACCCTAACCCTAACCCTAACCCTAACCCTACCAGAGGGCTCCTTCGAAAAAGAGTAGGGCATTGCCCGGGTTCCTCTATATCCGCTTCCCTCTCTCTGGGACGTCCAATTAGCCTAACGTTTGCAGAAACGGACGTAAACAACAAAACCAAACCAAACCATACTGATGTCAGGGTTAGTTATTTTCCAATATGTATTACTTTTGCAAAACTGATGCATAAATATCAAATTGTTTAGATTCGGCTCATACGTCGATTTACTTAGCGTCTGATCCGGTTCTGATTGACATGTGTGTATTTTAGACTCGTGTCTCTTTTGAATGACGTTGGGTCATAGGTTTAAATTATTTTATGATGCTTGATTCCTGATTTAGTGCACAAGTTAAATTATTTTTATAAGTTATCATATGATGAGGATAATAAAATTATCTTTGACATTTATTAAGATGGTGAATGTTTATACAATATAAAACAAAATGTAATGTTAACTAGATGAATATGCATAACGTTTAGATTTATAATTTATAGAAGATACATTTCCAAAAGGCAGTGATCAGGTGCCAAGAAAATCGTTGATTGATCTTAATCCAAGCCGCTTGACGACCTGCCTACATATTCAAAGGTTTCCTATAGTAATTTGTTTTATATGCAATAAACAATAATTAATGTCAGTGGTGTGGAATAAACAGAGTCCACTTCGTAGGTTCAGGTTAATTTTGTATTCTATAAAACCATTCAGACTGAAACAAACACATGAGCACAGACTATCCCAATACAAATAGACACATTCAATAAACCATATAGACATATAGACCAAAACTGTTTTAACTAACGCACAATATAAAATATGATGATATGATAATATTCTGGTGGGATCTGCTTGATCTGGATCCAACTATACAAAAACATGTATCCGAAGTAAAAATATATTAATTCTAATATTAATTATAAACTAAGACTTGAGCTAAGATAAAACCATATCACATGTTCTACTTACCCACTAACAGAAGCAAATGAGTGTCCCCTTTGTGATAAGGCAGCAACGGCAGAGTGAAATTACACTAGTCAGGGCCTTAGCATACAGCTAAATAGCCGCGCAACAATCTCATTTATCCAATCATCTCTCATAATCCATAGCATCGGGGTTCACAAGTTGGACTCATGATTTAAACAAGACAGACAGTGATCAATCACAACTACGTGACAAAACTAGAGGGAATGAAAGAGCTGTAAAAACCATCAGAAGTAATCGGATATTTACGGACGCGTACGAAGTATTACATAACTTTACGAAGTCCGACGGAAACGGACCTCCGTAATGTTTACGCATGTGGCATATATGGCCCGCCGGCTGGTAAAAAGGCCCTTACAACATTGCAATCTGTGTAGACCCAGATCAAACGTGGAGACTTCCGATTAGGATTAGCGTGGTTTGTAACTTGCTTATGACATTTGGATATTTACATATAACTCTGCAAACAGTGTAAACATGATCCGACACCGCGTTTTCAACGCGGCGTCAGATCATGGTCTACACAGTTTGCAGTGCTGTAAGGGCCCTTTTCCCAGCCCTCGACCCAATTTTATTGCATTATTTGCGACAACAATTTATCAAAAAAGTATAACTTGGCATGTGAAGTGTAAATTTTTGCTTACCATCTTCAGAGTAAAGATTCTGTAGTCATAGGTTTTGATGTTGGAGTATGAGGTTACTTCAATTACCATATCTCCATACTGTTTTGGCTCTCCTATTTCAGTCGGCCAGTAGGGTTCACATTTCACCTGCAACAATAAGAAGATGTTATAGCCCTTTCAGTGTGGGACACAGAGGATTTTAAATGAGGGTGTGTTTAGAATTAAATCTATTGAAGGAGTTGGATAAAATGATATTTTTTGCAAGCCTTGGCGAGCAAAATATATTTTGATCCAACCAGTTCAATAAATTCAAAATTAATCACACACAAATTTGATATACTCTCTATCACATTTGTAAGTCATTTTTATGGAAATTGTATTTCTGCAGTCCTGCTGCCCTATATATTTGGAGCTAAACGGTTAACATCGAATATGATAATGTCATCAACATGTCATTTGGTATCCCGCTACATGCAGTGCTCGCTAAAAAGCAGGGAAACTGTGCACTGTGTTTTTTACAAATTCATGGCACCGCTTTATTGCATTGCCAGAGGCAGTTTTATTAAACACACATATTCCTCTTTTGCAAACAGTGTAAAACCAGATCAGAGGGTTCCAGAAGGAGCCCTCTTGTCAGGGTATGCACAGTCTAAATATAAAAAATGTACATGCAAATAAAATAATTTGCCAAATTTTATATAACTCTATTAGCCAATACAACTATTTATATGATGAATACTTATAATTGGTGGAGTATTATATTAGCACTGAATGAGATATGCACACTTAACTGGAAAAGAGTTTGTTACCTTTTGTCCTTCCTTACACAGGGTAAGCATGACTATTACAGACACATTCTGCTCCCACACCATTCTCCAGTGGTCGTCAATCGTACCCGGGATGGGGCCCTGGGACCCAATGTACTCTCGCTTTGATTTGTAACCCTGAAATTGTGAATTACAATAAATGGCCGTACCTTTCACTGCTCTAACCCTGTACCATTTGAGTGCAGCTGTACTATATACCACCTGCCGACATTGTAAACAGTGTAGACCAAGACCAGGCAGAGCTTTCATGAAGTCTCTTGAATTGAGATTGTTCTCAAACTCAAAATTTCAATCTCGGGTATTGACCTCAATTTTATTGCTACTGCCCTATAATTCATGTTTCACTGGCATCCAAAATTTAACAGCAGTGGCAATAAAATTAATTGAGATATTCAATGCTGAAATTTTGAGTTTGAGAACGAACTTGCTTAGTGACAGCCAGGCCTGTTACCACATTGGACACTAGGTTTCTGACCATTGTCCTCACAGTTTGCTATTCATCATTGTCAAAATAGTACTTAATCCTTAGCTATCCTGAATAGATAAGGTCCTGAAAAGATACTATATTTTGAAGAAGATGCCAAATCATGGTCAAATCTAGTTGATACCTGTTATGTCAAAGTCTAGGACTATTTTTAAAGTTTGAAGTACAAGAAGTTTGAAATAAGTTAGAACTTCTCCTACATCCAACTTATATTAGTATATCTCTAAAACTTTGAAACATATCGGCAAAGCAAAAATTCATATTTTTTATTCAGCATTTAGTTTAGATTAATTCATAAATTCAACTGAACCAAGATTTGGATAATGAGGTTCAACTGTTTCTTTCAATGTCTAAAGGCTGGCAGCAATCACCTGATGCAGAGGATGAGGACACAATAGCAATATGATAAATATTACCACATGCTTTCCATGTCTTTCAATCAAACAGATTAGATCAAAAGCTAGTTGCCCCATGTGTTTCCGTTATTTACATATACAGTAAAACCCCTCTGTTACGACTCCTTAAAATAGCCCATAAAGGCCATAAAATAGCTTAATAAAGGTTGAAAGTAATGCAGAAAGCTCCAGTAGGAGCTTTCTGCATCACTTTCGATCTACATTAAGCAACTACCAGTCTTTTGGAATATCAATGCTTATTCATTGAGTGGCCTATTAGTGAGGTTTTACCGTAGGTTCACTTAGTTACATATAAATAAGGAAGGCACATGGGACAAAACCACTGTCAATCATTATAGGACTTACTGGTAGGTAGTTAGCGTTGATGAAATCTTGGCAGTCATCTTCACCGTTGGAGGACAGCTTCACCAAACTGTGGTCAACTGTAACAAATACAGTAGCTCAAAGTTATGGTTTCATGCCGACATTGACTGTAACAAATGCAGCAGTTCAAATACTGCAGTTCAAATTTATGGTCAACTGTAACAAATGCAGCAGTTCAAAGTTATGGTCAACTGTAACAAATACTACAGTTCAAAGTCATGGTCAACTGTAACAAATACTACAGTTCAAAGTCATGGTCAACTGTAACAAATGCTGTAGTTCAAAGTCATGGTCAACTGAAACAAATACTGCAGTTCAAAGTTATGGTCGACTGGAACAAATACAGCAGTTCAAAGTTATGGTCAACTGTAACAAATACAGCAGTCAAAGTTATGGTCAACTGCAACAAATACAGCAGTTCAAAGTTATGGTCGACTTAACAAATACAACAGTCCAAAGTTATGGTCAATTGTAACAAATACAGCAGCTCAAAGTTATGGTCAACTGTAACAAAAACTGCAGTTCAAAGTTATGGCCATTTGTGACCAAATACGGCAGTAAACCTCTTCTCCATAGATACGTTGAAGCCTCTATAGCAGATGTCTATTGAAAACAATGTGGGAATGCAACATTTGCTCATGATGAGCAAATGCTCCATATCTCAAAATGTTTTCAAAACAATGCCTTTTTCATCAGACTTTTTCTTGTGTATGACTCTAAACAAGAGAACCATGAAGGGCCTATATTGCTCACCAGATTAAAGGGTTACCGTATGTAAGAACCATTGCAAATAATCTTTGTGATATAGATGTATAAGGAAAACTGGCCTGCCCCTGGCTGTCATGTTTTGACAT
>JAULCE010164645.1:0-11781 GCA_032359355.1 Macoma nasuta | reverse complement strand
AGTTGAAACCAGTGAATGCCCACATAAGAAATAGCGACTGGTTCGTTTCGTATCTGCTTTATTTCCCTCTGGTGTGTGGAATGCAGCGTAGTAATCCCGATCAAACACCAACTATGTAAAATTTCGGCATGTTAGAGTCTACATTATTTATGCCTTGCAGATGGACACCGTCATCGTACGTCATTTAATGTAATGGGACTAATACATTGTACTTAGCCTGTAAATATCATTTAGACATAGAACAGTTTCACTTGTTCAAGTAATGCATATATAGGGATTTCGATTTTAAACTACAGCTATAATTGAATCCGTTTGACGTTAGACGACTATAATCATGACTGCAAAAAGTATAGTCCCAAATCATGAACAGCACGGCCTTTCAAATAGGGCGTCTGATCAGGGGATTCGATGTTTGTCTCAGTACGTAGTGTCAAATACATGGTTGTAATTTACAGATTTACTATGCATGATGTCAATTTCTTGTGAATAACCGATACGGATGACATTGATTATACTAATCTAATGTTTAAAACACACCACCGAGACTCAGTAGGGCGATATAAGTTTGGTCGCCCAATGACGGACCGGATCTCAAGTCAAATATATGCTAAATCTCGTTGTAGCCTTTACTTTTTACAGAGTGGGTACTCCTCCACGGTATTTTTACAGTCGTTGGTTCGGCGATAACGCGCTATACTATTTCAAACTGCATAAATTTGTGGTTTCTGTAAACCACCATGCCTCCAGCTTACTTTGCCACACCGCTTCAGTCAACGTTACTCTGGATCTCCACCAAAGCACACACATTTGAAGCACCTAAATTGATACAGTGTGCATAAATGGTTATTTATAGGTGTAAAACAAAAAAATACATATCGTGTCAGCTGGACCAGCCATTTAGAGTAGCGATCAGTGCTTTTTTTTACTTTTCTATCTCGGGATTCCGTATTTCTCGACCAAATCGTGTGATTGGGACCAAAAATGCAGAAAACGGCAACACTCTGGAAAAAATGGAGTACAGACGACGAATCATAAATTAAAGGAGATCATCCTCCACGTATTCCTGACCCTGATCTTTAAAATCCATCGATTCAATTTTTCAGTTTTCTTACCTTGGGGTGTATAAACAGCCGTTATTTGCCGCTTTCCGGCGTTTTTATACCGCAATTCTGCGTTTCGCGAACCGCTTCCTCCAGTAACGATTGGACAGGGTGTTATGGGAATGCCATATATCGTCAGTTTATTGGTATTCCTATGGGTACGAATTGCGCACCCCTTGTCGCAGACTTGATTTTATACTGTTTTGAGAGAGGTTTCATGTTGCGTCTTAACCCTATGTCACAATCTGAGGTTATACACCTCCTGATATTTGGACGACATATTTAATAAAGATTATTCCTATTTCGATAATATGAGGTCTTCTACTTACCGTAAAGAATTAAAATTAAACAAGACTAACATTTCGGATGTTTCAACAGCATTTCTTGGTTTAGATATTTTTATAAACAATGGAATAGTCTCGACTAAAATTGATGACAAAAGAGATGATTTGACTTTAATACAATTAATTATCTTCACCTTGATGGGGATGTTCTCCATGCTACATCTTACGGGGTTTATATTTCAGATTATCAGATTCGCTAGAGCCTGTTCCTCCATTTCAATAATCGTAACCGTAAATTCTATCACTGAAATATCTCGCTTATTGTAAAGTATAAGCGTAATTTAAAGACATTCCTGCGACAGAGTATTTCACACCCAGAGTACTGTGGTGATGTTATTTACAGACTACGGGAAATTACTGGACATGCAAATTTATATACTTTGTTTGATAAACATAAAAAATTCATAAAAAAAGATTATGATCATACAATATTACAGCTCACTGCATGTTTGGTGGTCAACCCTTTTACAGTGGGTTATCACGCTTCCCTCTTCAATTGTGCGATGGCAGGATGTCCATAGTACTCTATGATGATAACTTCTCAAATGAAGATGTCGAATGTTCGTGTTGTGCCCATTCTGTCGTACCCTGAATGGCTTCTTTACAGTTACTCTGACTTTAGATAAGTTATTGAGTACATTAGTGATTGGTGCTGTTATAATGATATATAGATCGATCCCTCATCACGTCTTATGTGTGGAAGCAAAGTAACACATCACACAGACGACTCTCGTTATGCCGACATCACAGGAACTTTTTTCATTTTTTCGAACTTCGACACGTATCCACAATGCAAACGCTGACGTGTTTGGCCTCTGTCATGAGTTATACTATCAAACTTGATACAACTATCTACACATAATTCGTCTTTCCCAACCCTTTACTATATGTTTACGCCTTTTGATGACTCTATTACCGGTGAGTTTTTCAACATTGTGGTAAATGGAGCATTTGCCGCATAGGGAGCACTTGCTTCATTGCCAGAATGCTTTCAAAGCCATTTAAATTTCGTGTTATCCTTTCTCCTAAATTATAGTCATAATGGTCGTCATACACTTTCGTTGTATATAAGATTAAAACAGCATATGGAGCATATTGTAAAACGACACAAAAAGGTAACTTAGTATTACTCTGGCCAAAGGTCTCTTTCCGAAAACTTCGATCTTACAACGAAGCTACATGGAATTTAAACAACCGAGATATTGCAATATTGTGTCGGTATCATTACTTGTAATATGTTTTTCCTTTAAATTTCACCTTAATCAAAAGGAGAACACGATTGCCTGCCGCCTCTCAACGCCGACGCGGAATTAAGAAACGGATAATGGACGAGCGTAGGGGAAAAAAGTTTTGGAAGGTAAAATGAATGACAGACTGATGCTGGTAGAATGATATATATATTTCCCTATGAACAGTTTTTTTTGCAGGGGCCCAGTTAAGCGTGCGTATTTTTCTACTAAACACCCTGTTGTGCTCAGAAACATGTGCTCCATTTTTCCACAATAATTTCAATGTTTGTCCTTGACAATATTACGTTTCATTGTAAATGAGTCTGAAACAACATATGGACTATAGTCTTAAACGCCATTAATATGAAAGCACATGCAGTATTACTCTTGAAACGGGTCCCTGAGGGAAGATTTGAGTTTAAAGCGTAGTTTCATAGGCTACAAAAAGCATATTCTTTAATATTTAATCTGTAAAAAAGGCAACTGAAATAAACGACAACAGACTTGTTGAAGGAAACAATGTTTTCGTTTGAACACTCACATTAATCTACAGAGAAATGACGTTGTCTGTCGCCTCTTGAGTCTTACCGCCGACGCGGATTATTAACCCTTAGCCTGCTATTCGTGACTAAGGTGATTATTCAAACAGCTTGGATCAGGATCAGACGCCGAGAAACACGGCGTCTGTTCGGGAATCAAGCTGTTTGACACTCAGACAACAGTTTTACCAATTTTTAAGTAAATCCAGCAACATTTAAAATTGAAGCAAACGTCAATTTTAGCAGACGAAAATTTTCGTAGGAGGCGAGGTTAACTTTTTCAAAAGACGGATGATTGACGAGCTTATGGGAAAGTCTCACATTCGACTCCAATATGTCGACGTCTCGGTCGGTGATGATGTTCATTTATTAGATACGTACCCATAACGCACACTAATGTTTTTGGACTTCATTAAGAGTAATACGGTCAAATACAACTATCTATACATCTTCCATTTTCTTAACCCTTTTTTGTACAAATACGCGTTTGGATGCTTTTGTAACATGTTGAAAACCATGTTTGAAAATAATTATTTGAGCATAAAGAGCAAATGCTCCGTTTTCCACATTGTTTTCAAAGGATTTCATGTTTTCTTAATAGCTAATATTTCAATTCATCATATAATTTAATTGAGAACGAGTCTTAAATTGCATACTGAGTAAAAAAGTAAATCGACGTCAATGTGGTAGTATAGCCCTTAGTAAAGGCCCCTGGCCGAATTCTAGAGTTACATAGTCATAAATTGACCCTGATTCTGTCATAGTTTGTCTGTTACAGTTCTCCTGAAATTTACGATTTCAGACGGGTGTTCGGAAACATTTTCGCTTGAATTCTCACCTTATCCTACAGGGAAAACAGCGTTGTCTGCCACGTAACAATTCTTAACGCCGACGCCGATTATTAACTTTATCAAAAGACGGGATGATTGACGAGCTTAGGGAAAAAAATTGTTGAAGGTATCACGAATGACAGACTAATGCTTGTTTAATGATATACAGTAAACACCGCTTGTAACGGTATTCTTGGGACCTTGAATTTTATATCGTTACCTCATAAAATTGTCACAAAAATAGCATAACTTGATTTTAGATGAAATTGTTGGTGTTTTTCTAAAACAACGTATATGCCGGCGTTGCAAAATGGCACAAACGAGGTTAAAGAAGGTTACCGGCGATATCCTTTGGAAGACTGTAACGTAAAAAACGTAAGTGAAGTTACCATTGCAAACAACTTGGAGCTTGATCAGACGCCGAGTAAATCGGCGTCTAATCAATCTCTAAGCTGTTTGACACTCAGATTGAACTCATTCTTCCAAAGAAAGTTAATAGATAAATTTATATCAGTTATGAGCAGATGACCAACAATGCAGATGTAAACTTCACAAACGAAAATAAGCGTCTTTCAAAGGATACACATGCAAGACTTTTGCAGGGACCATGACATCTGTATTGCTTCAAACGGTATATTGCTACATGCGATATCGTTACTAGTGGAGTTTATGATTATATAGCAAAGAAAAATCCTCTTAAACGATTGGCCAATGAGCCGGGTATAGAAAATCATAATCCCTGTGAGCAGCCGTGTTTGTGACGTTTTCCCGTAGGTTGCCTCGCGTCAATCAAAATGGCTTTCAACATTGTCCTTTGGATTTTACACAAGTCTGCTGCTTAAACAATATGCCGAGGACACGTTAAATGATATCCATGACTTAAAGACGATTTAAAAAAAAAACCATGACTTTACAAAGTGAATTATAGCTTTATTTGTCGAATAAAGCATACCTTAGAACACGGCGTCATAACAGTTCGTAAACAATTTTGACGCCATATATCGGATACACGTGCAATATTGGGGCACCTCAGGGGAAATCTGGTCAGATATAGATAATAAGCGTGACATTTAATAGATCATATAAATAAACGATTAAAATCTTTGCAGTATAATAAATTCGTTATACAGTCTCTTGGCAGGGTATATGACGATTTATTCCCGGCTGGTAAAATCATGTCAACATTCGCTGACGGCTCAGGCATCATGATTTTCCTCAGCCGGGAATAAATCGTCAAAACTGTATAGCTAATACTGTATCTGTTTCCCATTTAAGGGTGTTTGCGGCAGTAAGGTTAATTCTTTTTTTAGTAATACATTTTGTTTAAACTTTGTATTTGGTGACCAAATTCACATTTTTCTACGGTTTAGAACCATATAGAGCCACTTGTTACTTGATTAATTAAATGTGAAACAGATGACAATTGAAAACTAACAGATGACTATTGAAAACATTGTAGTAAATGTATCATTTGCTCAGGAGCAAATGCTCCGATTTTCACAATGTTTTCAAAGCCATTCAAGTTGTTATTTTCGGTTCTCCTCGATAACATATTATTTCATTGTAAATGAGTCTTAAACGACATATGGACTCAAGTCTTACACGATGTAAATTTTAATTTTCATGTTTTGCTTTTGAAAAAGGCCTCTGACCATAAATTTTAGTTTAAAGCGACGTAACACCGGCTTTAAAAACAGATAATGCAGTAGTATGTCTGTAATATGTTGCCACTGAAATTTACGACTGCAGATTGGTGAACGGAAACAAATATTTCGTTTAAATTCTCACCTTAATCTGCAGGGAAAACTACGCTGTCTGCCGTCTCTTGATTCTTAACGGTGACGTGGATTATTAACCTTATTAAGGGATGGATGATGAACGAGCCTGAAAGTATTTTTCCCAAGGTGAAACGAATGACAGACTGATGCTGGTATAATGATATATCTTGAAACGAATGACAGACTGATGCTGGTATAATGATATATCTTTATCCCTCATCATTTCCTTATTGTTGAAGCAAAGTCACATCACAATGGCGGAAATATTACTGTACAGTACAACCTTGTTATGTCGAATCTCAGGGAGTATTTTACTATTTTGAACTTCGAAACGGTTCTACGATGCAGACTCATATGTGTTTGGATATCGTCAAGAGTTATACTCTCAAAATGAACTATCTACATATATTTCGTCTTGCCAAACCCTTTACTACATGTATACGCCTTTTGATGGCTCTATTACCGATGGGAATTTCAACATTGTGGTAAATGGAACATTTGCTCAGAATGAGCACATGCTCCATTGGCAAAATTATCTCATAGCCAACTTCGTGTTTTCCTTTATCATAGATTTACGTCATATTTGTTATCACTTTGATTGTACGTGATTCTAAAACAGCAAATGGAGCACAGGCTGAAACGATGTAAAAAGGGTACTTAGTATTACTATGGTTAAAGGCCTTTATCCGTTTAGAACAAAATTACATAGACTTTAAACGATCCTGTTATTGCAATAGTGTGTCTGTATCAATGTGACTGAAGCTGGTAGAAGGAAACAATATCTTGATTTGAATGCTCACCTTAATCTACAGGGAAAACAGCGTTGTCTGTCACCTCTCAATTTTTAACGCCTACGCGGATTATTAACTTTATCAAGCGATAGATGATTGACGAGCTAAGGGAAAAAAGTCTTGGGTGACAGACTGGTGCTGGTTTAATGCTATATATATACTCCCCTTTACAGTTTCATTTGCAAGTACGGAGATAAGCGTACGTTAAATAAATATTTTTCGACCAATTTTGACAATTTTCTACCGATCCCTATGTTGAAATCATTCATTAGAATCGTCTCGGAGAGACGATTCTAATGAACGGTCACAAAATAGTGTTTGGCTAAAGAATAAGAATTTTAACGGATTGGATACGCCTTATTTGGATGTCTGTTTTTGTGAAAGCATTATATAACATTACAATGACGGAAATATTACAGTATATTCGACTCTCATTTTGTTGAAGTCTTGAGGATTATCGTTGTGTCTATTAGTGCAAATTACCCGAAGTTCGAATATATTTCGCATTCTTTTTAATTGAATTTATAAACAAAATCCTATCTTCGTTTTCGGTTCATATTTTAGTTTCAATTTTAAAGCTTGAATTCATCTTCGTATTAGCGATATTCGACTGCTTTAAATAATCTCGACGCAAAGGAGATCAATCTCGACTAATGAGAAATGAGAAATTCAAACTTTTATTCAGAACCATCAGACACAGTTTAATATATTGTTTTGAAAATCCACCTACACAAAATCTATACCATTGTTATGCCTATCGAGAATATTTAGATCTTTTCAAATACCTTGGATCTGAGTCAAATGCCGAGGTACTCGTATAAAACTGTTTGACACTTAGACGAAAGTTCTACCAATGTTGAAGCGTAACTTATAACGTTCACAATTTAAAGCATTCAAAAAATTCAGCAGACGACAATTTGAGCAGCCGGCAATTTGAGCAGCTGACAATTTAGACAGAAGACACTTTTAGAAGTGGATATTTTCAGCAGATGACAACTATAGCTTGAAAAGACATTTTCAGCAGCCGACACATTCAGTACACGACAATTTCAGCAGACGCCAATTTTAACAGTGAACAATTTCAGCAAACGATGATAATAGCAGTCGACACTTAAAGCCGTCGAGCATTTCAGCAGACGACACATTCTTCAGACGACAGTTATTTCTAGACAATGGGGCAGATATAGTGATGCAAAACTGTTATATTTCGCCAGAAACACACACTACGAGCAAATGCTCCATTTCCTACAAAGGTTTTGACACTATTCAAATAAAGCATTTCCTCGTTGTCTATACATGCATCATTTTACCCAGTTTCTTTTGGTGTGGATAGGTCTAAAATAACATTTCAAGTAAAGGGTTAAGAGACTTTCAATCAATGCCGAGATTCGACATTCGGTCCGACCAATTCTCCAGAATTTTCCTGAGATCTCCGTTGTTTTCGGTTATTAAGAATAGTCTATTCAACCATTGTGCTAAAATGTCAAGCAGCCTCGACCACAATGAGACGCCGTGTCACAAGGCGTCTCATTATAATCCAAGCTGTTTACAATGTCTGATAGTTTTTCCATACACGCATAAAGGTGAATATCTGCCAAAACCTCCGGATTTTGTATGGTCCAGTAATATTCACCCTGGACATCTATTATTAAAGACATTTGGGCTAAATTAAAATGCCCATAGAAAACACTTCAAGCTATGTAGAAGTAAGATTTAAACATTTATAAAAAACAATAGTTACAAAAAGACAAGGGGTCATCATATTATTGATTTTGTATACAGGCTGTTTTAGACAATGTGACCGATTATATATTCTGACCTATTTCGGATGAAATAAATCCAAATTTCATGTTTTATCTTATGTTTTATGTTTAGACATTCTTAAGGGTTCTTACAAAGAAGATTATTTACATTGTTCATACGTCAGGCAAGAAATGTAACACAAAATAAAAAAACAGCGAGAATTTACATAAAATCAGCAAAAATCGCCGACAATATATATTATCTTGACCTAGAAAATATCTTATTTTCCGAATATATTTGCGTATAAATGTGAATAATTTGAAAACTGATCAAAATGATTTCTATAACTTACGATTTCTCTTAAATGTCTTATTCTCTCTTTTGCGTACTCAAATTTTGCCTTGTAGGGATGCGGTGATCCAAGGTGGATCTTAACGTTCAAGTGTCACAAATTTAATCGTTGACCTTAAAATATGTGTAAAAATTGTCCTATTCATATCTAGCTTTCAACGTTTTATATACACCATACGCGTATCAAATGTACAACAAACTTTATAAGCGCAGTGTATGCGACATCTTATTAATGACAAAATAAGCGTTGTCATGCTCGACCTTTTATATTATGTTTTATCGTTATATAGCTTTATCTTGATCGTAGAGGAAGACCTCTATTTTTCTTATAAATATAAGTGGACACCTCTCGTACAACAGATTAATGGCTGGACTTATTAAGTGGAAACTGAATGCTATATGACTTAACTGCACATTCCACGAATACAAACAAGTTAGTCCAGCTTACCTCTAATATGATATTTAGATAATAACATCATGGGCTATCTTTGTTTCGAAAAAGGGGATAATTTTGGTCATTTGGTTTTAAAAATGGTTTTGAAAATGTTATGAAAAAAGGAGAAAATGCCTTATTTTCCAATATATTTTAAAAACTCATTTGTTCTTGATGCGTCAACATGCGTCAGTACGAGGCAAATAGTAGTAAGACATGATACAGTATTATGACCATTATCAATTACTGCAATAGTGTTGCTTTCGCTGACAAATACAGTTTAGTAGTCCGACTCCTAATGCAATACACTGGGCATGTAAAAGATCAAGAGGGCTCCTTCGAGAAGAGTAGGGCGTTGCCCGGGTTTCTCTGTATCCGCTTCCCTCTCTCTGGGGCGTCCAATTAGCCCATAGTTGGCAGAAACGGAAGTAAACAACAAAACCCAAACCCAAACCGACTTCTTATGCTATATTTCATTACCAAATATAGTCGATTCTTGATATCTCCAACTCGGCTAAGTCGAACTTATGCTTTAATCGATTCATGTTTTAATAGAAAAAAATAGACGAAACCGAAAACATGGGTTTTTGCTTTGTGGAAACGTAGTGAAATTCCTTTACTCTTATAAAAATAGTTCCGCCAATTTCGATAGAGAGTTAAACCTGTGACAAGCGGTTTCTAAAGAATGAAGAAAGAATCTGGTGCAAAGAGCTCTCAAAAAGCTTTATGCATTACTTTCCTTCTGAATTAGGCAACCACACACCATTAATGGTCGTTATGATACAGATCATATATATTTGATGGCCGTTCAAGACATACTTGACTGTAATAAGTTTCAATCGTATAACTGCTTACCTCCTTTACTGCTTACCGCGAATCATAGTGTCATATGCAAACATCTTGGATCCGGATGAGTGGCCGAGTTACTCGTTGGTTGACACTCGGCTAATATTTTTGCCAAAAGATAAGTTAATCTGTGGCAATGAAGAAGACGAAATATTGTACATGCTTATAATTGCCTTCGGTAGTGAAGGGGTTAACGTAATACAGCAGGACAACAGCGGCCATAGTGCATCACATCTGAAGACACAATTGTACACAAGATCTTATATAGCACCCTTACGTATGGTATAAATCTTGGATAACTATATAGGCTTGTATTCTGTCGGAAAATATCATACACATTTGATTGTTCATGCTCATCCGATAATTCAACTTCCTGATGAGCGCAATTTGTAAAACTGTTCCATTAACTAGTTCGGTGCCAATTTCGCCTAAAGATCTTACTTAAAAAGCGCAGTCTTAGATCAGCCGCCGTGTTTCGCAACTAGACACGGCTTTAATGTTCTATGTTTGCTATTGCTATGGTTAAAGTGTTTCGTCGCTGAAGACTACCGAAATAATTTCAGCCATCAGCTCTTTCTATATTTATTCTATGCAGTCATGATTGTAACAGCCGCCCTTTGACAGCACTATGTGAAGTAAAGTATTTGTCTAACATATGCAAATGCCTCATGTCCAATATTGCTTTCAATACCATTCAAAATGATATGTTTACTTTCGATTTCATACCCCGTCTTTGTATCAGACTGTTGCCTTGTAGGTGTATGAGGTAATTGGTAAATATTAAGAGGTTCCAAGCTATACTCAGAATTATTTACGTGTGAACAATGCTGTATCTAATCAGGATCTTAACCCTTAGCCTGCTACGAAAAATTGTCGTCTGCTGAAAATGACGTCTGCTTCATGTTAAAATATCGTCCGATTATTCTTAAAAAAATTGAACCTATTTTATGAGTGTCAAACAGCTTGTAGCCATATCAGACGCCGAGTTACTCGGTGTCAGATCTGGATCCAAGCTGTTTGAATAATCATCTTAGTTGCGAATAGCAGGCTAAGGGTTAATTGAAAATAAGTGAAGGAAACACGTTCCGTACTAAACTAACATTTGTTATTTAACCTTTACTTCCTAAGCGTTTCTAGACTCATTTACAAAAAAGAGCTTGTAAAGACATGATCATTATCTGGAACAAAGCAAAATAGTAAAATAATTGTGAATGTCTTGCTTATAACGAGCATATGCTCCTTTTTTGACGATGATTTCAATTGTCATAATCTACGGACAGCTAGATGGTTAACCCTTTAACTACCATAGTGACTCAAATCGACATAGCAAAAAATGTAAAGACCCAGATCAGACGCCTAATCAGGGGGGACTTCGCTTGTTTGTAACAGTATTTTAGTCCGCATATCAGTGTTCCGGAAAAGTTTACACTGATTTGTTTTGCCATTCAATGAAAGTATATTTGTCTTATGCCTATATTATCCGAATTTTCATCAGATTATTTCAATGTGAATAAGTCTAAAATCAGCCGCAGTGGTGGAGGAAAGGATTAACACTTTAACCACATGATAGTTTAGACTTGTCAACATAGCTAGAAAATATGGGGAATGAAGAATATCTAGACAAATCGAAAATGCAAATTTTGAATTGTTTTAAAAAACTTTATAGGAAATAAAGCATTTTTTCGCTAATAGCTGATCGTCGGTGTTCTTCGAAAACCTCGTATCTGCCACTTTGGTAAATTGGTAGACGTTTTTGAACAGGTCGTCGGTGTTAGTCAAAAAACACGTATTTGGTAT
>JAULCE010164534.1:0-11261 GCA_032359355.1 Macoma nasuta | reverse complement strand
ATACCCCCCCCCCCCCCCCCGAAAATGTTGATTGGTTGACACAGTTCTCATATTTTTTGGGCCACATGCTGCAGATGCCAAACGTCTTTTCATAACTTCAAATGTGGCATACTTATTGTATCTTAAAAGAGAAACAAAAGTACAATTAACATGCATATTTGGGTGTATTAAATTACAAACATGTAAAATGTTTTCTGTTTGTCTGAATATCAGATTTTTATTTTTTATACAGATATATAAGCATGTTAAATATCTTAAAACATATGCACTAAATTGTGTTTCATGAGTGAATATTGCCAGCATCGTAAGAAGAACAGCCAGTGAATATTGCAAACCATGTAAATAATGCATTTACTCAAAGCATGAAGAATGAGCGTATAAATTTCAATGGTAGCTAGCAGATACAATTAATGTTATTTCTGAAGTGCAAAAATGAATACCGCCCAATATCAAATGTGTTGATGTGTTTGCCATGTAAACAGTCAACAACAGGTGATTTAGGTCTTAACTTTGAAGACTTATCCTTTTCTTATAATTGGGGCTACATTTATTTTATCCTTTAATATGATTCTAATGAGTGGTTACTCAATGTCATAGACCATAATGAGCACCGTTTTCGCAATTTCTAACTGTAAGACAATCCAAACGGTGTAGATCCACACCAAATATTATGTTATGAATAGTGCATCAAGCTATGCAAAAATCTAGTTAGAATTGTAGAAACAAAATTGTTTTATAGTTTCAAACGGTGTAGAGCATGATAAGAGGCTTCGGATCTTGCTCTACACTGTTTAAAATTCCTAATGGTTGGAAATTGCCGACTGTGCTCATCATTTTTATATTCCTCAGTCCTGCATTCATGTATGTATTTACAAATGAAAATATTTAATAGCACTTTCACTGCCAAACTGAAAATTGTTAGTTGTAACTGGTTTTGGATAAAAAAAAGAGTTAATTATGAGAAATGTCACAGATTTCTAGTTAAACTGTTTTTGTCAACTAGCGCTCCAGATAAGCATGCGTACAGAATACTTTTTTAGACATAATATTTTTATTTCTTCACCATACACTATTGAGTAACCACTCATTAGAATCGTCTTGAAAATACGATTCTAATGAGTGGTATATATATAGTGTTTGGAGAAGATATATGGATTTTAGTTTTTTAAATACGCACATTATCTGGAGCACTGGTCAACCCTAAAATTGTTGTCTGCTTCAAAAAATTAAATAGATGGCGCTTTTGATGTGGGGAAGATGCGTATGGCCTGCTTATGTCTAGCATCCACACACTTTTGGTTGATGGCCTGCACCAGGTCTTTTTCTGCACAGGGCCGTTTCTGCCCGACATAGGCTGCAAAATAATAAAAAACATCAATGAGTGAATATAAATCGGGGCCTTAGATAACATGTGCATTTAAAATCCGTAATACATCACCAAACCTTATGGAAGAACAACTTGTCAGAAATGTCATTTCAAGACGAGTAATAACTATAGCGTTTGGTGATGAAATATAGATTTTGGGTAAACTAGAAAATGTGTCCATAGGACACGGATGCCTCTACTTCCGCTTTTTCAAAAAATCCCCATATTCACAGAAACAAGGCCCCAACTCATTTAATATTAATTTGTGGTACAAAATACCCAGGTACACAAGTTTACACCCTGAACAATATATCCAGCCTGTAGTACAAGTGGTTTTAAAGTTATGCCAGACACAAACTTTTACGTATGGTCGGACGTACGACCAGACGGGCAAAGGCAAATCTATATCCCCCATAAAAATTGATCATTTAATTGAGAGAGCCCTGAGATATGTTTTGAGAGGTGGGAGGATTCCCAAAATATTGGGCACTCCTACCGAGACATATTTAATGTCCTCTACATATGTTTGCACCTTAAGCAGACAATAGAGATTTAGACAATGAAGCAAAATACCTAGATCTTTTTCATCCTTATATTTCTTGATTGCATGTCAGAGTAGGAAAGGGTAAAACCTTTACTCAATTAAAATATTGAGCCTAAGTGAGACCATTTATCTTGTTAATTTTTTTTAAATTTTTTTTTGTTTTGCCGTTCCCGACAGTTAAAAAATTACAGTTGAATGAAATCCCCAGGCAGGCATCTGGGTAGAATAATTCACAAGACCACCAGAATAATTCCCTACATGAAAATCCAAACCAGCTGAATGCCAGAACGGGCCAATTAAGCTATTAAACTAGGCCACTAGCTCGATGAACAGTCAGATAGATTTTATGACAGATTAGGCAGAAGAGATCTTTCAGTTAAATCAATCCACTTGGAGTCTCCCCTAAGATACTAAAAAAAAATCATCTTACCCATGATTGCATTCATAGTTCTGCTGTCTAGAGCTGGTCTGATTTTTGTTCCCCTGACACAGCTTCTAGCCAAGACCTCTTGTGTGAAAAAGACATCACACAGAAGTCTGGCCAAAGCTGTGCCACTGGACTTGGCCTTCCGCAAACATGCGTCTAGCTGGGGCACAGATATTAGAACCCCATAGCCTGCCACTAACTCCACGTCTGAACCAGAGTGTTTGGCCTTTATTGAAGAAAAAAAAGAACATAAATAAGCGTATAATATATATGGTGGATGACCCCAATACCAGTGTATACCAAACTCCGGCGCAATCCATGATATCCAATAATATAGACTAGTCTCTAGATCATTATGAGAGTTGATTTCATCAGGAGTATTGGTAGAAGATTTTGACCTCTTTAAAATAATATGCAAAAGATTTGACTCCTAGTCTTAACAATTTGATATTATGAATATCCAGGAGTTTGGGATTCACTGGTATAAGGGGTCAACCAATAAATATAAAACTATGTTTCCATCATTTGTTAAAAACATCGGGGAAAAAAGAATCAAATGCCAAGCTAAAACTTGTGTCTGATATAGGTAGCAATCAGCTAATATGCTATTTTTAGACCAACCCAAAGGAAATCATTTAAAGAATGGATAAAAAGTGACCATAAAGAAAATCTTGTGGAAAATTGAAGTAGCTCATTATGTGCACATGCATATTTCTCCAATTCTCATTATGAGAAAACGTTTTATTGAAAATGGAAATAACATGGTGCATAAATATGTATAAAATTCCCTTTTTTTGGTGATGTTCTTATAGCTATAATATCAAAGTCAGGCATTTAGGATCCCCTTAGATTGACATCTGCGGGGTTTTTCCATGACGTTTTAAACTAACAATCAACCTGGTTTAAATGGCAACTCAGCAATGAAGCATAAGTTTTCTTTAAGACAGCAGATGGTATTGTCATTCAGAATGCAAGTAATGCAGAAAGCTCTTCAAAGAGCTTTCTGCATTGTTTTCGTTTTGCATTAAACGACCATCTGTCATAAGCAGTCTCGATGGCAACTTATTTATGTTCAAAACGGGTTTTATTGTTTGCTTGAGTGCATTGCCATACTACTTCTGGCATACTTATATGGGGCTTCTTTTAGTAATTGATAGACAAGACAAGAGCACCGCAGAGTGGGTGCCAACGCTCGTCTGTTTTTAAGTTCGAAAAAGGGGAATAACTCAGAAATAAGGAAAGCCAGAGTTATGTGACCTTGTATAAATATGTGTACTATTCCTAGGAACATGTGTACCAAGTTTCATGTGAAAATGTTGAACGGTTTTTGAGTTATGAGGTAAGGTTAAAGTTTTTGGACGACGACGACGACGCCAAGGCTATCACAATAACTCGACTTTTTTTCTTCGAAAAACAGACGAGCTAAAAATGCCTATTTTATGTTTCCTCCTACTCACCTGAATTTCACCAGTAAAACTGGTATCCATGTCATCATTGGCAACATCAGCTCCCCCAGAATTAAATGTCCTATACTGATAACCAGACTGTGTTTCATGTCGCTGTGGTGATTGTAATTCATGTCGCTGTGGTGATTGCAGTTCATGTCGCTGTGGTGATTGTAATTCATGTCGCTGTGGTGATTGCAATGGGACTAAGGTAGTGTGTGTAAGTGATTCTATTTTTGTTTCTAGTGTTAAAATTCTTTGTTCAAGGCTGTTGATGTGGACCATGCATTTAGAGCAATCCACAGATTGGGGTGCAGAGTTGTTGGCCAGGCTGTTTGCAAGACACTCAGAGGCACTGTTGGCTTGAAAGTTGTAGTCAAATGTGGTGTTTGCAAAGTTGGGACTGAATTGTTCTGGTGTGGAGGTTCTGTTCTGAAGATAGCCAGCAGAAGGGTTTTGTTGGACGTGTTGAGAAGGAAAATAAGGTGAATGGTTTTGTGTTTGTGGCTGGAAAGTTTGTGTTTGTGGCTGGAAAGTACTGTGCCGAGTTGGTGCCGAAACCTGATTGGAAGTCTGTGAAACCTGATTTGAGGACTGGGAAATAGTGTTGGAAGAATGAGTTTGCACAGGTGGAGTAAGGAAGGAACTTGTGGCAATAATGGACTGCATTTGTTTGTTTGTATCATTATTTTGGGTTGATGAATTCATATTTTGATCTTGTTGTGGCAGAGGTGATGTGTTTGTGTGATGTGATTGTGAATTTGTGTGATCATCAGTGTGTGACACTTTCTTCTGAAGAAGCTTAGCTGCCACGGTTTTGGCAGTTTCGAGGGAAGCCAGCTTCTTCTGCTTCTCTTCAGCCAACTTTGCCTTTTTGGCCTGAACATTGTCAGCAGACTGAGAGGCATTAGGGGTGGCACTGGTGGTCTTCTTTTTCTGAGCCTTTTTCTGGCTTACAGTGTCACTGGTTTCTTTTCTCTGGTCCTGTTTTGGAGTGCTGTCTGAAATAAAGAATAAAGATATTCCCCTTTTGGCCGATAAATTGAAACGGGTCTGTTGTAACTGGCTTTGGATCATAAATTTTAATTAAATAAGAGTAAAAAAATAGTAACCTTAACCTGAATACTAAATGATTTAGATTTAGTTGCAGAAAAGTGAAGTCTGAGATCAGATGCCGTCTTCAAAGACGGTCTCTGATCTAAAACTTCACTTTTCTGCAATGTCGACTTAAGTCGCTTAAGGCGGTGAAAGGGTTAAAAACCTATTAAGCTCAAAGGCGTTATGGTTGATATTAAAACAGTCTATAAATTTTGCCATTCTGATGATTTGGAAACCAATAATTTGTGGTAAAACAACCTTGTCTGCTTTCTAGCCTTAATACAGTCAAATTCCCCAGGGTGACCGATAAATTCGGAGTAATTTTGATACATAAAATTTTAGTCTGTGTATTATGGTGCTGTGTGTTATATAGACATATAGTTTTATAGGGTGTTATATAGACATACAGCTTCTACTTTTGGGACAAATTAATTGTCGTTTTTATGTCGGGCCCCAGATAAAACATGTGTCAATTTTACATCTTTCGACCAGATTTGTCATTTATCTACCAAACCCTATGTTTTTGACAGTTCATTAGAATCTTCTTGGAAAGACTATTTACCACATAGAGTTTGGATGATAAATAGAGGATATTATGTGAGTGGTCATTCAATATGGAATTTATTAACTGAGTTTTCTAAAATTGATGAAAACGAGCCTTGCCAAGTTTTTATCATTTGGCAAGTTTTTATCTATTTTAGTAAACGAGTTTAATAAATTCCATATTGAATGACCATG
This sequence comes from Macoma nasuta, assembly GCA_032359355.1. NCBI lineage: Eukaryota > Metazoa > Mollusca > Bivalvia > Cardiida > Tellinidae > Macoma > Macoma nasuta. Next base: position 5,643 of record JAULCE010164534.1, on the reverse strand, counting down.
AATGGTATATTCTATTTATATTATAAATTCCAATTCGACGATTATTAGTGCTAAACACATATAATGTCGCTATATAGAGCGGTCAGTTTACCGCTATTTATGGCGACATCATTTATGATATAAAGATGCTTTTTTTGCGTTTGAGTGAAGCGCCTTATCTGGAGCACTGTTCCCTGCCAAGAATATGATGAGTAGTTCATAAATAGTTCATGAACTGAATTCTTCAGTTCATGAACTATTCATGAACTATTCATCATATTCTTGACATGGTTATGAGTGTCGTCACATTTGTACTAATATAGATTTTTTCTGTTGACAAGAAAAAACGATAAAATACAACTTAAGCCATACCATAAAGATATACTATGGTCTTGCACACGTAAACTTTATTTCCATTTGACAGGAATCACAAACACATGTTAAGCTCTTGTTTTAAGACCTGTTTTTGAATGGTTCAAAACAGTTCTTCAAGGGTCAAAACAATTCATGTGCTAAGTTTGGTCTTTGAAAGTAGTCATAAATTGTGTTTTAAGATTACTTTCAAAGGAAGCGTGAAGTTGTGCTAAACATTACGCAAGCTTATCATTAGTTTATGCTCCATTTCACTGAAAGCTTGTACATGTTAATCCCGGTCATGAGAGGAATTGTGAGACAAAATTGGACTGGTTCTGGACTGGTTTCCTCTTTTCCAGACATTGAATTGCTCATGTATCATGATTGTTTATCAAGTCTGTCGAAAATTGTTTGTTATGTAGACCAAGACTTAACCCTTTAAACACTGCAAACTAATTTGGTTGAAAATGATTAGTTTGCAAACAGATTGGATCCAGATCAGACATCAAGGTTCTATTTCGGTAAAAAGCAGGATCAAAGACATGTTTTTTATTTATTTGAGATAATAACTTATCACACAATAGAACTTTACTTGCTGTTGTAAAACTAAACTTGTTGCGCCAATACATTGTAAAATCATGTCATTCTAGCCACAGGCCCGGCTTTAATTAAAGGACTTGAGTCGAGATCTTGCTCAAACTCAAAATTTCAACATTGAATATCTCATTCAATTTTATTGCCACTGCACTAAAATTGTGTCGGCCTGTGAAACACAGACAAAATTATAGTGCAGTAACAATAAAGTTGAGGTCAATGTCTGAGATTGAAATTTGAGTTTGTGCACTATCTTGACTCGAGTCTCTTTGTGAAAGTCGGGCCTGGATTTAACTTCTCAGACTGAGATCTTGCTCAAACTCAAATTGTTTACCTTGCCCTTAATGATTTTTCTATTGGACTTAAATTTTGACTGCTTGTGAAAAATGGGATTCATCTGTTTTTGTAAGACTCAAATGTAAAATAAACCAGAAAGATGTTTTCAATGGTTTTTTTTAATTGTGAATCTATTATCTGCTTGTAAAATAACTTTGATCTCAATTTCCTGGCAGCTGATCTGGGTCTTCACTATTTACCTTGGTGCCATTTGGTGACATTAGAAGTGAAAAAGTTTATCATTATCATGCATGTTGACAGATAGTTGCCTGAACAATATGGGAAAACAGTAACCTGCATGCCATTAGTTTAGTTTGGGATGCTTTTTATGTTCTATACAGACACTGTGGAACCTAAATGTTCATATTCACAACATACTTCCAGTGTTAGTTTGAGGCTCAAGCTTAATTGAGCACTGCTGTGCGATTTCCAACCTTAAGACAGATCAAACAGTGTAGATCTATACCAGATATCATGTTAGAAATAGTGCATCTAGCTATGCAAAATTCTAGTCACAACCATAGAGAAGAAAATAGTTATGGCTTTTGGCCAGTTTCAAACAGTGAAGACCAGATCAGATGCCACGTCAGAGACGTGGCGTCTGATCTTGGTCTATACGGTTCGAAATTGCACAGCGGTGCTCAATTAGTATTGCTCTTTAACTGAAAGGCAATATTTAGCGTCTTATTTTTAGACTTGGCAACATGAGTGAATATGGGCCAAGGTCAGACTTCACAAAATATGTGGCTTGATCACAGATTCAAACAATATTTTGGTAAGATTCTTAGTATTGCCCCAAAAAGCAGATGTTTTAGATGTGTCCCAGTGTCACTAAAAAGAAGTGTTTATGATCGTATTTTGTACAATGTTTCAGCTAACTACAGAGGACGCTGTTCCCCAACATAAGAAGGACATGGACTCTGTGATGCAGGTAGGTCTTGGTTACCACTCTGATCCCTCTTTCACTCACATACATGTGATAACTACTTACAGTAGGAAAAAACACTCACATACATGTGATAACTACTTACAGTAGGAAAAATAGCTACTTACAGTAGGAAAAATACCTCACATAAATGTGATAACTACTTACAGTAGGAAAAATCACTCGCATACATGTGATAACTACTTACAGTAGGAAAAATAACTACTTACAGTAGGAAAAATCATGCGCATACATGTGATAGCTACTTAAGTAGGAAAAATCACTCACATACATGTGATAACTACTTACAGTAGGAAAAATAACTACTTACAGTAGGAAAATTTTATCATATACATGTGATAACTACTTACAGTAGGAAAAATCACTCACATAAATGTGATTACTACTTACAGTAGGAAAGATCTACTGTTTTCACTCATCTGCTTATGACAAAGGTTTTAGAAAGCCTTTAGAAGATATTAGGTAATAAACTATAATTTGGATTATTTTGAAGTACAAAATTCGAGGCTGCACCAAGCCATCGAAATGTTGATCTAAACATTGAAACAGTGAAAGCTTGAACCGGCAGCAGCTGATCTAGGACTAGGATTAATATTCTGTTTAAAAAAGAAGACTGTTTCTTGTTTTAACCATCATCATTTGAAAGGAAAAAAAACTGAAGATAGCAAACCTGTTTATAGCAGTCAGTCAAAAATTAGGCATTTGGTCTTTAAGACAGGTGGTTACTTAATTCAAAAAGAAATTAATACAGAAAGCTCTGAGCAGAGCTGTTTGCATTACTTTCGTTCTGCATTAATAAACCACCTGTCATTTAGCGCCTTGATACTTTATTTGATGTCCGCTCAGGACAGGTTAGTCTGTAGATTATCCCTTTCCTCCATACGCTATTTTTAGACTTATCCACAAGGAAAGAATTTGATGAAAACTATGAAAATCTAGGTAAAAGAGAAATGCCATTTTTGAAATATTTTGAAATCATTGTAGGAAATGGAGCATTTGCTCATTACATGCAAATGCTCCATTTTCTACAATGTTTTAAATTATAACCATCATTTACAGGGCGGCTGTAAGGTGCTTCTGTTGAGGAAAGGGTAAATTATGATCTTTTGTTTTAGGTAAAGTAGTTTTTTGCAAGGTTTCAAATAAAAATACGTGCTCTATTATATACCACGAAAATTCCTTCCAGGTGCTCAGCAAGGAGGGCCCCTATCCAATGGTGCATCTGCCCCCAGGGTGTGGCTTCTCAATACACCCGCCCTTCAAGAGTCCCGACCCTGGGGGAGAAGAGAGGGTGGAGCCCATGTCGACAGAAATCGTATTAGAGAAGGATGAAACGGCTCACTGTTATAGAAACCACTTCCTGGGAACGGTATGTCCATACTCACTGTGCAGAAAATCAGATTGAGACTCAAGACTCATATAATACACCTTATATCAGTAGACCATAATGCATTGCGGTTATGATGAATAATGGTTTCAGAGCCCCAGATAACATGCAATATCCTTATTTCTTCACCAAACCCTATGAAGTGAGCACTCGTTAGAATCGTCTTTTCAAGACGAATCTAATGAGTGTCACTCCATAGGTTTTCGTGAAGAAATATAGATTATTTTGTCGCAAATGTACTATTTATGCATGCTTTTTTGTATCTCCACAATGTGCTTTGTTGTAACAGTTGTTGACATACTCGAAAGTAAACCGAAAGTCACTATGCCATTAAGCATTGAGGTCTTATACTGGAAAGTCATGTATGGCCCATGTGAAAGTTTGGGCTAAACGAAATGTGTAGCCTTGATAAATTAAGTCTTTATGATTATCATAATAATTATAATCTCAGACTCCTAGTTCAAAAATTGCCTTTCTGTTCAAATGTCAATACACAATTTCATTTTAAATTTTGTTATCCCTTAAATAAATCTTTTGCTGCCCAGTAAAGCTTTGTTTTTTTGCTGGCTGGCAAAATATACTGAAGTGGCAGTAATTTCTATAAGATATCGGAAAAGCAAAACCTTTTGGTGCAAAATGACCCAAGATTGTTTTACAGTGTATACCTTAAACCATAACATGACTATTTATGTATTTCATAGGTATTTTACTGCTACAGGATAGAAGATAATGGCTATTTATATGTATTTCAGGAGCACTTAAACAGCTACACACTAGATGAGTATGGCTATTTAATGTATTTCAGGAGCACTATAACCGCTACACGCTAGATGAAAATTGCTATTTATATGTATTTCAGGAGCTCTTTAACAGCTACACACTAGATGAAAATTGCTATTTATATGTATTTCAGGAGCACTTTAACAGCTACTCACTAGATGAGAATGGCTATTTAATGTATTTCAGGAACACTTTAACAGCTACATGCTAGTTGAATGTGGCCATTTATGTATTTTAGGAACACTTTAACAGCTACATGCTAGATGAATATGGCCATTTATGTATTTCAGGAACACTTTAACAGCTACACGAATGATGAGAATGTGGGACCTATGGTGCTGTCGTTTAAAGAGGAAATGGAAGGAGAGCAGTCACAGATCCGTGCCATTCTGAGGTGAGAATGCTATACTCTATTGAGTATGGCTATGAATTTTCATGTTAACCCATTGTATTTGTATGGCTGGGTGCAGACCTATTGAAACTCCTTCACAAATGTGAAGGAGTTACAATAGTTTTGCACCAAGCCATTGGTTTGTAAAACAGTAGTATCTGTCACTTGTAAACAGTGTAGCTCCAGATAAGAGGGCTCAATAGGAGTCCTCTTATCTGGATAAATCGAAAATGCGAGATGTACTCCCAATTATTTAACCCTTTGCATGCTGGGTAATTTTTTGTGTGATAAACTGTTATCTCAAACGATTTGTAATACATAATATTTTCTTCCTCTTTTTTGCAGAAAATAGAATCAAATTGTCAAACAGTTTGGATCTCAGATCAAGCCCAACATTTTGTTGGGCTTGGTCTGGATCCAAACTGTTTGCAGAGGTTATCACTGGGCAGATAAATCCGCCGCTAGGGTGCAAAGAATTAGACCATTTTATTGTATAGCAAGACTCCAGATAAGCCTGTGTATCAAAACAATTCTTCAGTCTGTTTCAAAATGTCTATACCAACACCTGTCTTTGGCCATTCATTAGAATCGTGTTTCCAAGACGATTTTAGTGCATGGTCACAACAAGGGGTTTGGTTGAGAAATGCTCTTTAATCTGAGGTTAGTTAAACTTTTTACTCTATATTGTATATCTAGACTTATTCACAATGAAAGTATATGATGGTAAGGAAGGTAATCAAAGAGAAAGGAAAACACAAATTTTGAATGGTTTTGAAAACGTTGTAGAAAATAGAGCATTTGAGCGCTGCTGTGCGATTTCCAACCATAAGCCAGTTTAAACAGTGTAGATCTATACCAGATGTCAAGCTAGACATA
>JAULCE010164423.1:0-11787 GCA_032359355.1 Macoma nasuta | reverse complement strand
CATTTAATTAATCGTTTTATGAGTAACAAGTTATCAATATTTATACAAAACATGTGTGAAACGCTCGTAAACCGGTGAAATGCAACTCTCGCGAGAGCCGAGATTTTGTTACTGCCGCAAACGCCTTTAATCGTTAATTCACAGAATAAAGCACATATTGCCGGAGGATAAACATCATACATATTACTGATTCTCAAAAATAGCCTTAAGTGTTAGTATGACAATATTTCACCTGCGTCGGCAATAACTCTACAAAGGCCAAGCGCTAAACTAGAAAACATTTCAGTGATTGTAGAATGTCGTATAAATGTTTTCTCGAGCTACGATTAGGTACCATGGTTGCTTAATGTCTTGTCACATATTTGACCAACGTAGGCGCAACGATGGGCCAACTTAGACATTTTGGGGCTTTCTTGTCCAATCCAGCGGATGTCCCAAGCGCAATGTGCACATGATATTAAGCTACCAGACCCCCACCCTCCTATCTTCAGCCTTTATTTTCCTACTTGGGAGAAAATATGGTGTTTTTTTAAATAATACATAACCTTTTGTTAGCAATGATTTGTTGCGGCTATATACCGCATGACTTGTGCGTGTGAGGTGCAAGGGGATCACGTGATGAACAACGTAGTAAATACTTGCGAATTTTATTCTTGCATTCTCACATTAAATGACAAGTAATCCTACGAGGCTCAAACGAATGCCACGTTCTGTATTTCAAATGATTTTAGAGTTATGAGAGACATAATCTTTTCGGATCGGACGGGTCCCACGTACAGACTGTTTGAATGTATATGACTCTATGCGGATGGCCCGCGCGCACTACGCATATGAAAAATCACCAAATATTCTCATGTAGGATATGCATGTCTTACCAGGTGTCAGACAGTCACACCGGGAAATGTTTACAACGTCCCTGTGTGTATTTTAATCCCGAATGATATATCTTATCCGCTACATGACTTCGTTTGTGTTTTCCATGTATATTAATCGGTTTTTGCAGATGTGTTTATCAAATAAGTATGCTTGTTTCATTCCTTATCTAAAAAGGACGCCAAAAAGGGCTTCTGTGATTATTTCTTTCGGCAGATAGATGTCGTCAACAGTGCACACCCACATCGAGATCATCCCGATTGAAACATTGAAGAGCCATATTAAACTGCTCCTGAAAGCATTTGCCAACCTTTTGACAGTGCATTATTCCATAGAAGCGACTTTTAGGGCCTCTGAACATGATGGCTAATGGAAACATTGTAGGAAGTGAAGCATTTCCTTGTAAAGAAAAAATGCTCAATTTGCTACAATGATTTCAAAACAAATTCAAGAATTACATTTCTCATTTGCATAGATTTTCATATTTTCAACATATTCATTCAAGGTGGGTAAGTCTAAAACAATTGTTGTTGAAAGGGTCTAGAAAAAGTTTTCTGCAGTTCCATGGCGCTACGTATTTGATCTACATGTGATACAAACGAGATATGTTATAAATCTAAATAGTTTAAAGAATACTAGATACTCGGCCCATTTTCTAAGAATGACTGTTTAAAGACTGTACCTAGGGCATACTTACTAATGTTTTTGAGCCTGCAATAGATAACAAATTCCGATACTTTAATTGCCGCCTTCAGGAAACACATTTAAAGGATGAATCTGTATAGTATTGGTTAATATCTAAACAGTTAATCTTGCACTCCTATAGATGTTCGATGTATTTTCACTTCAAGATACTATTGTTGTCATGCATTTTTAATATATACTAGTTTCATTATTTATGAGTTAACAACATTTTTAAGTTTCGGTTTATCACATAACTGACTGCCTGACAGTGACATAAACCCATGAATACCGTACGACACTCCAGTCAAATTACATAAATATTTAAATAAAACTTGAAACCGGTCAATAAACGCGCTCAAACGCCTAGCGAGGTACCATCTGCTGACTTTGCGTATGACGTCGTTGTGTTCAGGGCGTTGTTATGACGTGGCGTTCTTATTCCCGCTTTTTACGGAATGAACCTATACGGAGGACGTTTTGTCTAGTGTGTATAACTGTTAATTTTTCGAAAGTTCCCCTGTATGCGATAAATAGAATCTTTCATGCGTGTTTATTCCGTATCATTTTAATGAAACTCGTTGACTAAAACCATATGTATTTTAGTCAACTCGCTTCACACAAATAATATGGAATAAACACGCATGTAAGATCCTCTATTTATCAAATTAAGCACATCATGATCCCATCGCATCAATCAATAATGACTGATATTTAGGTATAAAACCCTCAATTAAAGGTAGGATTTGCTTCTTTGAAGCGTTCAAAACATTTTGTATGACATAAAATAAACCATATATTTAAAGCCATTGTCACATTTTCCGCAGTTGACCGTAGCGGGGACTGACCGTAGTTGGCCAAAATTTAACGTATTAAACGTAGTTGAACGTAGTTTATGTAGATAACCATAGTTCAACGTAGAAATGAACGTTGTTTGAACTTATGACATGTCCGTAGTATGCACCTAATATTTCAATATGCTCAAAATTTAGTTACGATTAACTACGATGTTGTGACCGTACTGTGACCGTAGTTTGAACGTAGGTGAACTAAATTAACCGCAATTGAATCCTATTACACCATAGTGAGCACCGTAGTTGACCGTAGTACCTGCAAAAACACATCAACACTACGGTTAACACTACGGTCAATTAAGATTCTAGTAGGATTAAACTGCTTAATGACTGTAGCTTATATATGTCCTCTGTTTGCCAATTTTGTACCTACTTTGAACGTACTTCTACCTAGTCGACCCCAGTAAGACTATAACAGACTACGTTTGAAATAAACTTTGGTCAACTACGTGTATGACTATGGCATAAAGGAAGTGCAACCTAAGCCCATCAGCATAAAACACTTCTTGTTTTTGAAAACATCACACGACTAAACAATGCCTGTAAATATTATTATATTTATGGTATTGTACGCCATGTGTAAATATTTTATTATTTATACCTGTATATGTACGTCTATTGTTCTATCACTCCTAGTGAACAATTGCAAATCTAAGAATGTCTCACAGTCAGCGAACACTCTAATTTCAATAAACAACCGTTCTAGATGCAATATAGCTTCCAAAAGGAATAAATATCGAAATTTGCCTTAATATCCGTCTAACCTTAATTCACTTATATGTTTCAGACATGACAATTTATTTCGATGTAGAATTATTTTACCAGATACCGTGGTATAATGACACACACTCAGACAATCATTGACCTTTTGTTTTCATTTATATTTGCATTTTCTGACATAGCAATTATAAAGTAACAAATACCAGTTGACCCAGACAAGATGACATAACTGATTTTGTTACGTCAGACTGCTATTTGGCAAGGAATCAAATAATTCACTGTTTTGGATATACATCAGATTCATTGTAGAAGAATTTGGAAAAGTGAATATATTCTAGTATCATTTTCTATATTAAGATTTACGTGAAATTATTTTGACTTTATTTTTGATTGCCAAAGTTTAGGTTTTGTAATTTAGCAGCATGTTAGGTCAGATGTTAGACTGTTAGAGCCTTTGAAGACTGTGAAGAAATTGATTTAGAAATTGTTCACATTCACAATTATGCAAGCCTACAGTGCTCTTTCAGCACATTGATATAATAAATGATGTTTCCAGCGTGATATAACGTCGTTATATATTATCGATTTATAACTTGTGACATTGCATTGCTAGGTAACGTCAATGTGAATAGCGTTAAAATGGCCGCATTTTATAGCGGCGTTATGTGTTTCGCTCTAATAACCGTCACATTGAAATATATAATAGTAAATGAATCTTACATTCTTGGTCATAGTATATTGAAACTATAAGCTAGTTTTCAGAATTTGTAACAAGCTCAGTAGAGCTTCTTTTTGTACAATTTATGACAACCAGTATATTTTCAACATACCATGGCCACTGAAGACTGATCCAGACCTTCAGGCTCTGTATATCTTAGTTCAACCAATTAAATTAAAGTCTTGTTTTCATGGTAAGAATGCATAGATTATCTATTCCTTTTGAAACAAGTTTGTTTCCCAATTTGTTTAAAAAAAATATTATTAGTGTAAGCTGTCCAATATAAAGAGGAAATTAGATGAGTGTGTTTAGTATTTAATCTATTGAACAAGTTGAATACAATAATTTATATTACAAGCCTTGTCGGACAATGTAGTTTTATCAAGCGAATTCAATACTAAACACAGACGGATTTTGATATCGTCTTTATCAAATGAACGTCCGTTAGCCATTTTGATGGAAGTTATTATGTATTTCACCAGTACCACTGTCCTATTTATTTGTTGCTAAACCTTTAACGTCGTCTATGATAACGTCATCAACATGACGTCATTTGGTATCCCGTTACATGATAGCGCTTGTGGAAAGGCAGGAAACTGTGCACTGTGCCATACGAAATTTATGGCACTGCTTTATTGCACTACATGTACGAGAAGCGATTGTATGTGATAAATAACACATTTTTTCAATAACAATAATATAAGTGAACCATGGCTCAGGCATTTTACTATAAGATTTTTAAAAGTTTAAATTGAATACACGCATTGCTGTAGGGGTATTTAAGAGAACGGTGCTTCAAAAATGACGTAAACTGTGCTCCAACTGCCTGTTAAGTGTTCGGGTATCAGATACCCGAACGGGTATTGTTTTTTTTGCACGGCAGTTTTGATTGGTCAAAGCTCAATCGCGTGACACAAAGCGACGTATTTTGAATTATTTTTAGAATTCGCTCAGTACATTGGACACGTGATCAAGGACGTACCGTTTAGAATGTCGCGTGCCTTATCTGGCACGCCCATGGATTCAAATTCATTGGTTCAGGCCATGATACAAAACATATATTGCATCATTTCACTCGTGATCTAAATTAACCGAAACACTCGGGCGGGGCTAAAGCCCAACCCTCTTGCATTCAGGTTAATTTAGATACCTCGTGAAATCCATGTAATATATATAACTTGGTTTCACTGTGGGCGGTGCTGACGACGAGCCGTTGCGTGAGACTTCATCCGACCATACAACCCCTACAGTGCCAGAAGCAATTCCTCGCATGCGCAAAATTTTGTCTGCTTTATTTTCAAAAATCACTGATTAACTTAAAGGGTTGATTTGACAAAACCCCGACATTGAGAAATATATTGTCTTACGGAAGAAGTTGGTGTCAATGTATCAGCATTTGCGAGTTTTAACGGAAGACCAAAGATTCTACAGTGCCAATTTAGATTTATCATGAAAGATCCTGATAAAAGTTTCTTTGTTGACGTCTATAATCTATAAAGTATCTATTTTTATATTGAAAAAGGTATCTTAGAATATTAACTTGAACGTCAATATACTATTTCGAAATTCGAGATATGCTATAAACAAATTTAAGATACCATCTGTATTTATTATTGACTTATACGTTAGTATCTTGATTTTTAAGTTTATATCGTGACAATACAATCTTTATTAGTGGTTAAATTTTCAGTATTGCAATCATATTATAATTACTCAAAAAAGAGGAATACATCTGACCTGACTTGAAACTGTAAAAGTAACCACAGCTCAGTTTTTTATTCGGATATGTCACAGTACTAAAACTACATAATCATTTCCTCCATAGGCTGTTTATAGACTTAACAACAAGGACAGACAATAATAAAAAATCAAAAAAATCTAGGCAAAATAAACAATGTCATTCTTGAATTGTATTGACATCATTTCAGTAAATGGATAATTTGCTGGTTACGGGCAAATGCAACAGCAAACGCTCCATGTAGTTCTAGTTTTAGCAGTGGTGGTAGTATCAAAGGTTGCTTTGACCTATTGTGGTAGCATTCGTTTATTGTGTATGTTGTCTGATCTAGAGAAAGGTATAACCATTTCACTTAAATTTCAGTAATAGATCTAAGCCGAAAACTGTCCATTATGTAACATTTACGAGTGTCTGAGGCGCGGAGGCTTATATGTTACTTACAATATTTATACGAATAGTAAGTGTCCAACTCAAAGCTTTAACTCGTTACTGAAGGTTTTGAAATGAGATTGTAATCCTATTAAGAAAGGTTGCGGAAACGTATTGACTTTTCATCATTCTGATGATTTGAGCAGATCACACTACACAGCATGCTATTTATTTTCAATCTGCAGTCTCTGCAGGGCAGTATTGTACCAAATTAAAAAATTCGTGCTGCATGTGGAAATGTAAATATGCCAATTTAAATGAAGCGCAACTCTATGGAAACAAAATTAAAAGCCAATTAATGCATAACATATCTTAAAAATATGTACACATTTTAGAATTCAGTTTAAAACAATTAGAAACTAGATAATGCGCTAAAATATTCGGCACCAAACAGTTTGCAATTGCCAATTTACTACACAAGCTTAAGACATCTTTTGGACATAATAATGGTTTCGCTTTAGTTTCGTTTCACGTGTAATATACATTCCGTGAAGAAATCATCGTCTGCTCAATCAATTTCAAACCCGCCCATTTCGCTTAAATATTGTTTTAAAATATACAAAATGTCAAACAGCTTAGATCCGGGTCAGACACCGGATTTCTTTGCGTCTGATCTGGGTCCATAATTGGCATAATTTATCACAGTCGCGCTGACAAAAATGATCATGTGTTATGAGCTGAAATAAAAGCCATTTACGATCAACTTTGCTTATATTTACTTCCGGTGAGCGTTCGGAAGCTTCCTACAAACATAATGTGTTTTCACATTCTAAATAGATACACTCCATCTGATCGCTAGAATCAAAATAATTAGAGTATTTATGTATAAAAATTCAGTCTCTTTAGATAAGCGTTGTTGTTCTAACGTTCCAATATAGGCGGGGAAGTGAAACGTTCAGTGTATGTATATGATATGCAAATTGGAATTACCAGTTCCTCGTATGGAGGTTCGGGGCTATGTAAATAATACACAGTCGACCCATTCAGGTTTTAACATGAAACAAATATGCACATAAAGGGAAGTCCCTGATCAGACGCCGCCTTCTTAGGCGATGTCTTATCCGGGACCTCTTCTTTTGCTACGTCGATTTGAGTGAATGGGTTATTGATCATTATATAGGTGATATATAAAGAAAAGGCACAACAAAGATAGTATATATATACCTGGATTGTCCGTTTGATTTATATATTTAGCAGCATACATCAATTTGTGCGATAACTTAAATGCAATACATCATCTTTAGAATATCACACTGCCATATAATTATAGTATGGATTCATTGTTAATAGGTATCATATTTATGAGTAAACACTGACTTTTGTACATGGTTGTTTGTTTTTACATATATATTGCCGCACTAGAGTATATGGGTAAAGCAAACGTTGAAATGCACACCATATCAGCTCATTTTAGTCCTCTGATCTGGGTCTGCACTTTTTTGTCACAATATTTTAGAAGACCATATTGCTACATTATTAATTATAGTATGAGTTAAAGTGGCCCCACAAACATGATATGAGTATAGAAAGCAATAACAGTGTAAGATTGGTGCAACTGATAAAATCGACTTATCAGGAAATCGACTTAACAATGAATGTAAGACTTTATTTAACGGGGGTGACTCAATAAGTCATAAGACTAATGGCCCTCAATGAGGCCCTCAATGGTACAATCATTTCATAACAGAACAGAAATAATAACAAGAAATAATTAACCCGTTCACTGCCGCGGCAAATAGGCACATATGCCATAATTTGTATGCTTGATTTTTAACCTCCACAGATTCAGTTTTCTTTTGCTCAAACATATTGACTGAGTGTAAAATAACATAAATTCGGATGAGATGCCAAGTCACTTCGCCTCCATACGGATCCAAGATGTTTGCATATGATACTATAGTTTGGAGTAAGCAGTTAGGCGATTAAGAGATATCTAATAATCATTTGTCATAAACAAAAATACTCCCATACTCTCATATTGCAAAAAGTGAAGACCAGAGACCAGAGAGGTCAGAGAAATCCTCTGATCAGGGGCTACGCTTTTTGTCTTCAATGAATGACCATTCAATTTTTTCAGCAGAAAGTAGTCCTTGACATTTATGTGAATAATTAGCTTGAAAATATAGACTTAATTCATGTATACGTTACTATCTATCACTATGCAAACCATATAGATCTAAAGATATTAGCATCTTCACAGCAGTAAGCATGAATATGACGTAGTACAGAAAAAGCAACGCCATGGTTCTTGTTTAGTGCGCCGTTTCACATTTTCTGTTTACGTAAATCATCGCATTTATCTGACGTCACAAACATCATACCACCAACCAAATATCGTAACAAAGTGGCGACAGATAAAATGCGTTGCAAAAAAACGGAAAACGAAACTTCAGAGAGCTTATCAAGATATCTCTGAACAAGGTCTTAGCTTTTTGTCTTCACAACTAATGTAGATATTCTGAAGATGAATTAAACAAACATGAAACATTGAACATTGGAATGGGAACAAAAATGCATTACATTTAAATCCATACCCTTTACTTGCTGGTAGAAGCTAAGAGGCATTATTGATTCTCCTCGCGTTTAAGAATTGGTTGGCGAAAAAAGACAGGGCACCTAAATGTTGAAATCGCTACATGGTCTTTAAGTGAATGTGTAATGATCAGAGTGTGGTTAACATTTACGTTTAGGAGAAAGTACGAGCATCCGTCGATTCCTGAAAAATAATGAAGAAGAGGCTCGTAGGGCCGATTCATCATTGTTGTTTAGGAATTGACAGGTATGAGAACTTTCACAGATTTAATATAGACCAACCAATAAATAAACGAAACAATGTGTTTCTCGAAAAACATAAGTAAAACTAAAGCCAAGTCTCCATTCCTGAAAATTATATGAGAGTTCATGAATGAGACTTCGTCACAAGTGCATTTAACGACGGCAACCTGGCCAGTAATTGAGACAGCTGTAAGACATGAAGCTTTATGTTCAATGCTTTTGAGAAACATCCATGTAAACGGTATAATCTTAGACCAACGGGTGCTTCTTTGATGCGATGTCTTATCACTCTGTATAAAGATTACTATAGGTAAACTACAAAAACTATTCTTTTTTTGTGAATAGCAAAGGGTATATACCATAATATCCGGCTGACCCTTGATTCAGGGTCCGTGAGATTGTTTCCTGCCGGACCAAGTCTTTCGGATGAGGCTTCAAACCGAGGTCCTATGCATCAATACTATTCATTGGGCATGTACAATAACTAAAAGGGTCCTTCGACAAGAGTAGGGTATGATCCGGGTTTTTCTGTAGCCGATTCCTCCTATATGGTACGTCCAATTAGCCCATGTATGAAAGACACGGACGTAAATGAACAAAACGAACACACCTTTAAAGGAAGCCATGATGGAAAAAACAATATTTAGTAACTGTTATAATATGACCTGGCGTTTTTTTCTGACGAGGCTGGATTTTAATATCCTTCAATATTCCATTTAGAGTTTATAAATAGTTTGTAGTTTCTGTTTATCATTGATGTAAATAATACATTGGTGCATAATGTGTCGTACAGTTGCGATTGCATACATGATATGTCCCTTAATTTGACAAGCACACATATATCTCAGTATTTACACTACAAGGAAATGCAAATATGCAAATAACAGTCTCAATGTTATAAATGATAGGTGTTATTCACCGATAAATAATTCATCGCATGTTAATCGTAACTTGTCTGATAGTATTATTTAATACAAGAGAGCGTACGAAAAACTGGTTCGATATCGATAGAAATGTCAGATGCGTAAGCCTTTCGTGAAGGTTATGTTTAGTTTGAATAACCTGGAAGTTCACATTGAACTGATATAAATAGTTGATGTAACTTCGCCATCTATCATCAAAGCAATTGCAGAAATTGTTTTGAATTGAACTATTATGTGTCTTTATCGAGTGCAAACTTATAAAGTTATACTATACAAAAGTTTCTCATGAATATAAATTGAATTGGTACACATCTATTTCTAGAAGGTACAATTTGAAGGATAAGAATCAAACATCTTGCAAAGTCTAAAGTATTATAACATGTTTTTTAAGTTTCAGTAAAATTTGTATTATTATAACGTATAACTAATGCATTATTACTAAGAAAAAGTAATGTAAAATATTTGAATACGAACATCAGCATTATTAAGTTGCTACATATTTCATTACACAATTACATTTACGTAGTATGTTTTATGACATTCATTTGATTGACTTTTTTTAAATAGCGTAACAACACTTATACAGTATATAGCAAACCAACTCTTGTTATATGAGCCAGTATAGACGCTTTGAACCCGACCAAAAGATGTGTTACAACTGTAGGGAAACTAATAAAATTGAAACCAAAATCCTCTCCGAGCCAGATCCGGATCCGATTCAAATGCTAGTTTGAATGCCGTTTTCAGGGGATATAGCGTGTGAACCGATTTAAACTGTAATCTACCGTATGATGCGCTTTAAAAAGCAACTTAAGTGGTTTTTGAGAGTGTTGAACCGGGTTGTACGCAATATCTAACCGCAACCGAACCAGGGTGAATCAAAGCTAAACCGATAAAATCGTCTATTTAATTAAGTTCAGTACTGCTTGTAACAAGTTAAAGTCTAAATCACTCTAGCCTTCATAGTATTTAGGAGCTATCGTAATGGGAACCATACACCAATATATTAAGGTATCAACACTACCATAGATTTTGGCCGGCAGGATGTAAGCCTAAAGTGTCTATTTTCATAATGCTGTATCCGGTTGAGCATTCTGATCAGAGTCAACACAATTATGTCTTTCCCTCTCATCATGTTAATGCAATGATATATATTTAGTTCAGAAATACTCTCAAATGGTGTAATTTAAACCCGTTATAAGTGCTAATTGGGCAAAAATCACAGGTCGTCCTTTTAATCGACACTGAGAAATCGCCCACGATGAAAACTTGCAACTTATGGAAACAACCCTCCGTGTACGGTACGCCTTCATTGGTCGGAGGTTGTCATAGTTTATCGCTTCATTACCCGACACATGCATTGGCCTTAGTGTTTTGTAACACACCTAACTTTGATCATAAATCACAGAAGTTGTTGTTTACATTCGATAAAGACAATGCGTATATGGTTTCTACATTAAATACATTTGATGTTAAATGTAGTATATTGTATTCCAATACATAAAATAAACGCTTATTGCTTCGTTAGGCATTAGTCAAATCAAATCGACGTAGGCGTAGCGGGTGGTCAGCGTATACAAACGGGTTTGCGAATGCCCCCCGCGAGTTTGCCGCCCGCACTACACGCGTTATTTCAAACTACCTGACCACCGCACAGCGTTATTGTTTATATCTTTGAAATGCATAATAATCAGTGTGGGGAATCACGTGACCAAAAATGGTACGTGACACTGAAATCAAGATGGCGGAATTTTGTAACAAAAATGTAATTTGCATTTTTTCCTAGCCATTTTAATCGGTAAATGTAAGGTCTTTAACATATAGCAACCATGCAAGTGTTTTTTTTTTTATTTTTGGAACATTCTTGCAAGAAAATGGACAAAACATTGAAATGGTACGTAACACGTGCTATGATACGTGACACCTTACTTTGTTGGCAGTCTGATACGTAACACGTGCGTGTGTCACCTACATCAATTAAACTTCAGTTTGCGTCATAATAAATTTATTGTACTAGTTCAAACGTGGTTTGCAGATTTTAAGATTGTTCGGAAGCATTGCAATCAATATTTATGT
>JAULCE010164422.1:0-19436 GCA_032359355.1 Macoma nasuta | reverse complement strand
ACTAAGCTTGCTTCGACAATATACTGGTGTCTGGGTTGAAATTTATTCAAATAACTCGTTTGAGATTTCTTTGGGTTGCAAATTCTTTTAAGTTTCATTTCTATTCGGGAAAAAAACGGCGATTTAATTTATTTTTTCACAGTCTCTGCATGGCTTAGGGTTGGCGTTATCTCGTACTTTAACATACGTTCTCTCCTGTCTTTTCTTACTTGTTGGGGGTGTGTGGGCTTCTGTATATCTATGTTTGTGCTAGCGCTCCCGTGCGTGTGTGGACGAAAGGCTGTTTGCTATTTTGGTGGGCTGGTTGTTTTGTATGTGGTGAGTCCTGCAATACCTTACTTTCTAGTTATATCAATAACAAACACATGCCATGCATAATTTGTATAAGATTATTGAAAACAATCTGATGGGTTTTTCTGTATTACATATTACATAATTGAACGATCTTGGCGTTACATTATCGATTGACGGTATTATAATATCGATTGATGGATTATTACATTATTGTGTAAAATGGTACTACATTATTACACTTTATTTTCTATTCAGGTAAATTCTAATACTAGTGTATTGTTAATAGTGTCCTTTTCGATAGAACGACATTAGTATTTGGTTGCCAGTGTCGTTGTTTTGAAAAAATTGACACTACATTCCAGTTGCGTTCCAGTTCCAGCTAGCTTGTTGCTGTTTTCATGACAATATATGCCGATTGTCAGTTTCTGTTTTTATAAAATCAAAAACTAGGCACTATACATTAGGCAACAACATCATTGTTTTAGTGAATTTGGATATGAGAAGAGTGTTAATTAAATAGATTAGTTTGGTTCATTTTATATCTTATCCACAACATGCCATTGGTCACGTAGTACGCTATTTGTATCTTCGGTTATCTCTTGGACCGAATATGAAACTGTGGTACTGTATCGATAGACAGCAAAACAAAATGTTGTGTTTCAATTATCGTATGGTCAATTTGAAACGTCATATATATGCACGAAATTGGATGAACATGCATTCTTTAGGACAATCAGTGTGGAATCAGGTCAGCCGGAGAGTTTCTCGGCATATTATCTGGACCTTAGTAGTTTGGCGATTATATTAAGTTTGAGACAAGCAGGCTAATTATTTACATTTGTACTGCTGCAAAAATATCGTCTGCTTAAACTCTGGTAAACCATTTGACAATATCATTTCGAAATTAGTTGCCGATTATCAAACAGGTTTAAAAAGTGTCAAACTTTGGTTTATTCTATTATGATCAAGCTTAGCAGCATGCGAGTTATGACCAGGTCTTGCTTTTACAAGTCGAGATTGTGTTCAAACTCAAAACTTTACCTTCAGATATCGACCTAAATTGTATCGTCACTACACTGAAACTTTAAATGCCAGTGAAACAAGTCAAAATTTAGTGCAGTGGCAATAAAATTGAATGTGATATCGAGAAGCTTAGTAACACTTAGGAGCAAATATTTATTATCAAACCTATTGCACATGATCTGGTTTGTTCGACAACCAGCATTTCACAATATAGTTCAATATAGAATCAACCTTTGACCAACTATTTAAGCATTCATGTTATGATGCAGGGTACGTTCTCAAGCTCAGACAAGCCGTCAAAAGTCAATGTAGCAGGTATGTAGGGTCGAAGAGGTAACAACGATATCGCAGTATAATAATCTCAGTGTTCACAACTTGAAAGGTATTCTATTTACTCAATCTCAACCCTAATAATTCCCCATCGAATAGAAATGATAATCGTGTTGTAATCGCTGATTAACGGATGACATTTGCCAACTAGGTGCGCAGTTTAATCTATCTATCTTAACTACAGCTTTGTCGTTGGTAACACTTCTATTTAACCTTTTTATCTGCGTGTTATTATTAGACTAATCAACAAAGAAAAGTTTGGATGTAATATTTAATTTCTAGGCAAAATAAGTTTAATTTAGTATTTACATTGAACATATTGTAGAAAATTGAGCATTTGCTAGTGATGATTAAATACTTCATTTTCAACGACATTGTCAAAATCATCTGCTACAGAGGCGCTAAATATAGACTATATTTTGACAGGAAAAGCAATAATTTGATAGTTAAATATCAAAATCAATAAAAAAGGCATGTTTGTTTATATTGTTCCGTTTTTCAATCGACTTGATTTGGACTGTTATACTGCATATCACGAAAGAAAATGATATGGAAACTTTTTGAATTCAGCTCAAATGTCAAAACATCCTGACTACCATTCAGACAATTTATGTGAAAAATATGGAGACATACAGGTTTTAAAGCAGAGTGCGATTTAAGCAATGACACACTTAGCGGGGTAATAATAGCCACTTTGGAAATACTATATCATCACATGTGATTATGGCCTTACATATCGCTTTATCTAAACGAGAGAGGTCAAATATCATAACGATATAGAATGTCAGTAGTGTCCATTTAAGTCGATAACTAATCTTCACTGATATAATTAGAGAAACAATTTTCTTTACCATTTTATCGCAAAATCAACGCAAACTCAATATATACAATATGAAATAATAACCATTTTTAACACTACGATTTGCAAACAGTTTTGAGTCGGATTGGACACCGAGCGGTCTACGCCTGATCTGACTCCAAACTGGTTGTACATTGTATCGATGTTCACTGTATTTCGCTTAAAATAGCGAGTCTCCCTCTGGAGCATGAAGGCACGACGTGCTCTAGGTTTTCAACGCCAAGCTTCAATGACGGCGATATCCTCGTGCATTGGTTCCCGTAAATCGAATCACGTGATATCTCTACGGTCAGGACCGGGAACAATATCTACCTGCAGGCTACTCTGTGGTAATCCGTACATAATACTTTGATCAGGCTCTTTTATTTTAAATGACGCAGTAATGGCGGAATATAATATATGAAATGGCTTCAAGAGATAAATACGAGGATCTGAGTTCTGATAGCTACAATGATGAATATAACTGCAAAAGATGTAGTGACAAGGGGGCAACGTTTGAAGCCAAGTGCTACTGTCAAACTTGTCAGTGTTTTTTCTGCGATGGCTGCAAAGGTCTTCATAAGGAATTTGCTAGCGACCATAATGTTTTGGATGAATCTGAGAAGAATTTGTGGGGGAAACAAGAAACTTTAGATCTTGTTTCGAAAACATGCCCAGTCCATGTTGGTGAAAAGATCATCATATTTTGTGGTCAACATGATATTCTGTGTTGCGCAGTGTGTGCTGCACTGGATCACAGGTATGAACTTTTATTTACTCTTATTATGGTGCCAATTGTTACATTGTTTGCAACTACAGTAAACCCCCTGGTATTCAACCTCTAAAATACCATATGGACAGTCTTAAAGACAGGTGGTCGCTGAATGCAGGTCAAAAGTAATGCATATTTTTTAACTAATCTTTAAGAACGACCATTGAAACGAGAAAAGAGACCTAAACATTCTAAGTGACCTAAATCTTAAGCAGTTACATTAAATACGCATCGTCTGTTCTTTTTCAGAGGTAAATTAGTACAACGATGGTCTCTAAAGAATAAACACACACTATGTCCTTATTGGTTGATAAACAAGTTTCAGTGGAAGGAATGTTGTGCGTTCACGTTCTATCACCAATTCAACGCAAACGTACTATAAATATCAAGACAAAGGTGAAATTTGCGCTGGTCTTAATAAGGACTTTTAACTATTTAATCCTAGCGAACTTAAATATTTTTCGCCAGTGCATTTTAACTATATGTTAAATATCCGATCGCTCAATCGAGATAGTGAATGACAAACATATGTTGGGCTTGATCAGACATCGCGTCTGCACAATAATGTGTAATAATAGTGTTCTAGCCACTAACCATTAACAATTATCCCACAAATAGTGTTGAAAGACATGCGTAATGTTAAGTCATATAAGTACATGTAACTCGATAAAGAAAAGATCCAGAACCGAAGTATATTCTTTGATAAAAGATGAGCATACATTACTTCATGGTTGACTTACATGAACATTATAGATTATATGACAGTGACTCTTTGGAAGTTTGTTGTTTTAACAGATATTTATTGAAGAAATAATAATTTTTTTATCGTTGTTGATCCTCTGATGAATCATGGTGCGAAGTTCAGATGCGTAGTAATTAAACCACGAAGGCTCAAGCCCGAGTGGTTTAAATACAAAAATCTGAATGACAAACCATGATTTATCAGACGATCAACAACGTTGATTCATTAATTAGTTTGATACTTACACACTTACATGATAAACGCATTGGCTTTTGAGTGCAATGTCGCTAGGTAAGTTTCAATTGAATAGTAAATGCGAACGTTATTCTGTCAAAATGACGTCAATTACGTGAAATATTGACGTCATTTGTCAAACCGTTGTTGACCACACAATTGACAGCTCTCATTTTATTCTTTGTTTCTAGTGACAAAGTCGCGTGTCATATCTTTTAACTAGATTCACTTCCAATTCATCATATTCTCTCATTGGAAATGCGTCAAAAAGACGTGTATAGTAACGGATTAAACGCGTCGTAGATAGTGTCAAGTACCAGTCTGTTTAAAAACTTCCAACAAATGTTATCGTCAATTTTTCCCTTCTTAAGTGCCATTTGTGTTTGCATTTGCTTGAGTATATATTTTTCAAATACCCCGTCTTTGTTGGTTTGATAAATTTCTGATCATTTGAAAAAGCAAAACAAGTATAAGTGAGTCTTAGATATTACATTGCATTATCAGCTTTTCCGTTTATTTTGATAGCCAGCGTAACTCCTCGACGTCTCCATGAAATGTTTAAGTAATATGGGTACATACGTAACTGATAACATCTAACATCTGTATTTTCAGCACGTGTATGTCGAAGGCCTTTGTTCCAGATCTTGTTAAAGATATCTCAAATAGTAAAGAGCTAAAGCATGTCATTACGGAACTACATGTGATGCTTTCTGAACTAAGCGTACAAAAAGGTACCCTTTTCAAATTACAAACGAGTCTGAATGACTCTTGTTTAAAGTGCAAGGATACTATAGAGAACATTAGTCAAAATGTAGATTCAAAAATGGACGAACTGGTAAATGATTCAAAACAAGAAATGGAAAAACTATACCAGGACAGATCTAGAAATCTTAAGGACACTTTAGATAATATAGGCAAGTTCTATAAAGAACTGTCTGATCTTCAAAACATATGCAATGAAGATGATGACTCTATGACAGACGTTGAACTATTCATTAAGGTTAAAAACGGACAAGGCATGGTTCAGGATTGCACGGAATTTTTCCACATCTATTCGCAGCCTACTAACTTTGACATTGCGTTTAGCCTGGATGCAAAGTTGTTGCACATGTTAGAAAAAGAAAGATTCTTTAGGAGAACTAACGCAGAACACCAAAGCTGGAATGTCAACACCAATCAAGGCTATCAAAAATGTGAAACAATATAGAATCAGATCAAGTGCAGATAAAAAGACCTGCGACATTCAAGGTATATGTCAGCTGTTTGACGGCAATATAATACTGACTGACAATAGCAATCAAAATCTAAAACGATTAGACGAAACATATTCTGTGATTGAGGTATTTTCCTTGAATGAAAGTCCAAATGGGGTATGTTCTACGGAAAAAAGGAACATATTTGTGGCTTTTGGTGATTCAAAGAAACTTCAACTTTTGCACGTGACAGACAAAATCAGATTTACAGAATACTTGTCATTTGAACATGCGTGTTACGGTGTACAATATGTCGATGGAAATTTATACATTTCTGGCAAACGAGAAAACGTCTATACGTACATACTTTCCAAATCTAGCATTAAAACTACCTGTACTGCAGTACTGACGATTAAACACCCATTTCTTAGAGATGTGGCCCTAAGTCAAAGAGGTGACCTCGTGTACTTGGTTGACGCTAGTAACAAACTGACAATTTACGATGTCACGAGCGGAAATAAAACGACAGTTCAACATTCTAGTTTGGTTCCGTTCAAACCTAAAGGCGTATGTGTTGATATGAAAGGAAACATTTTGGTATGTTCACAAACTACAGGAGCGGATTGTATAGCACAGTTTATACATCTAGGGCAAGAATCATCTGTATTATCGATGGAAAGCACACAGGGCATTGATTATCCTGGGGTGCTTTTTGTTGACGCTATCAGGTTTAAACTCATTCTTCAAAGAAACAACTTATTCTGGGGTAGTGATACAATTTGCATTGGAGACTTATGTTATGATGAAAGCCACAAGTAGCACATCAAATTGTATGACCATTCTTATTACCAAACAAAACATTCAGTCAGAAATCACTGATATTCTGTGGACAGAGTTTGTCGCCGAATAATTGCTCCAACCTGACTCTCATTGTATATATATTTAAAAGACCGGAAATCTGTATTTTTGTATATGATGTGTATTTCGGTTGAACAATGCTAGCGTTTAAAAGGAAATCAATAGTGTGCTGCCTATGTACTGTGCATAATACTATTTTCAACCATGATATGAAAATGTTTGCTAAATGTTTGCTAAATCCTATTAAGCCAAGGCTTCGATACAATCAACATCTGTAGGTTCCGATGTAGTAAGTATTTTCACAAACTAGACAAAATCTATAGCAGTATACTTTAAAGATGATTACTGAAAGCACTAGGAAAGTGAATATTTGTTCGTAACAATCATTTTTGTATTTCCTTCAATGTTTTCAAAATAATTTAAAATAATGTATTTTCCTTTTACATAAATTTGCATTTTTTATCAGATTAGAATCTTGGTGATAAGATTTAAGAAAAAAGACATTAACAGAAATGTGTTAGACAAATATGAGCATATGATCTACGGCGTCTAGTGGCATTATGAACCTTGATGTGAGAACACAAGCCATAAAGTCATTTCCAACTACACCAAGCTTGTATACTAACAAAATCTCTAACGCAGCAGGTATATCTTCTTATTTACTCTCTTATGCTCGATTCCAATAACTTTCCCATTATTTCTGTCTTGTTTGCACTGCCGTCACATGAGGTAATTTTGTCTACTGCTTTTCATTAAGATAATATAACTGTTTTAGTGATACAAACAGGACTAAGGTGCGTAACCAGTGCAGATGTGCAGGTCTTTGTCTATACCGATGTCAAATTCTGATCGATGTATATCCTAAAATGTTCCGTCTTTTAAGCTAAAATCATTTTAAAATGTTCACCCTTTGTTTCGACATTGACTTGTATTGCATTTACTTTAGTTATTTGCACTCAATTGTAATGAAACTGCATGTAACTTTTGACTGCCAGTAGAAACAATCGATAACTTCACAGGCAGTCAAAATGTTGATACCATTGAAAGACGGACCTGACGCTCATATAATTTATCTGATAACATTGTAGAAAATAGAGCATTTAAACTGAGCAATTGCTTCATTGTTTATAATGTTATGTATGGCCACTAGTTATAATGTTTTATATAGTCATTAGTTATAGAAACGCTTTCTGTGGAGAGAAAGTGACTTTATAGCGCTGTGGTTATTTACGTTTTGGCGTGTTGACTTTTTGTCCTAATTTTCAGCCGACATTTGTACGATTGATTGTAATGTCGGTATAGAAGTAGTACATTGCTATTTTAGCGTCTTGTACAGTAGTTCTAACGACTTTTTAGCGTAATCATTTGTCTCTATTATTATTTTACTTCACAACTGGTTAACCAGTATGATATTGGTGCCCATGTAGCAGACATTTGAACCAGTTTGATTGTAATGTCGGTGTAGTTGTAGAATATTGCTATTTTAGCGAAATGTACATTACATTTTTACGACTTTGTAGTGTAATCATTTATCTGTATTATTATTTTGCATCGCTACTGGTTAACAAATATGATATAAGTGTCCGTGTATTAGACTGCTTATTTTAGCTCACTTGCCATCTTTGACATAACCTTGCGTTATTTACTGTTTGGCTGCCTCTATCAACAATAGAACAATATTCTTAGTATGTGATTCCCATACGGTACATTAACTTTTTGATGTTGATCTGGTAAGGGTTTTTTGACATAGCTTGCATGATTTATATACTAATTTTAAACATGCGCTGAACAGCATTGTTCTCTAAGGCAAATGGATGGGAAATGAATAGTTTCAAGTTTCAAAATATTGGCAAATTGGAAATTCGGCATTAAAACGATTGTACCTTTGACCAAGTAACATAATATTAACACAGAACATATGGCCAAAAGTCTTATGTACAACAATACAGTATTTAATCATATAAAAACAGTTCCAACCCTGATAAACTCTTAATACAAAGTCTTAATCACTATTAAGCAAGTATATCATTCTAATAGTTTTAGTCTTAGTACATGACATAACTTCAATATTTTTTGAATGGATGGAAAAGGCAGGTTTACATGATATTTACTTCTAAAATCACAATATAAAGAACAACATCAAACAAAATGACACTCATATTAACAATTGCAAATTATGTTATGTCTTTCAAAATTTGCATATCTACCCGTTTCAATTTCTAACGAATGTGAACATGGCCTAAATCCTGAAATACCTTTTCTAAGCATACATAAACAGTGTATACAGAAACTAACATCCATGTATCTGACGTTGCGTGCTAACACTGTTTGGCACTAACTACACATCAAGAGTGTTATGGTGATGTCATGTACAAGATTCGAAAAATAACTGGACATACCCATGTTCACACGTTGCTCATAAAACGTATTAAAAATTCATTCAACAATATTACAGCGCACTGCATGTTTGGTGGTCAACTCTTTTACAGTTGGCCATCACGCATCCCTGTTTGCTTGTGCAATGACAGGAAGGGCATATTATTCTATAAATACTACTTTTAAACCCGTAAACGGGAGGAGTTTTTTCGGATCTATGTAGTGTGCTCTTTCTGTCGTGCACTCAATGGCTGCTCTTCAGTAATTCTGATTTCCGGCAAATCATTGAGTACATCGATGATTGGCCATAAAGAGGATTTAATTTTTAATTGGGTTGTGTTTAACATATACTCTACGACTGGATTCGCCATCAGTGATGTTGTGGAGTATTCAGACGGGGATAACGTGAATTTGCATTGTTCATCTGATTAGGTGATGATCAGATAGGAGTGAGGTTGGGCGCTCCTAAACTGGTTTTAATCCCAAGTGGAGTTTTTGCCACTGCCGTTCCTGTCTTCATGCCAGCTTGATGTATGTTTTACATATGGTTGGCTCCAACGCGCGGGTGCGCGCGCCCGCGTGTGTATGCATGTGATTGGGTGTGTGTGTGTGTGGGGGGTGTGACTGTGTAACAGACCGAGTACAGGTAACTGGTGTAGAATTAGTGAGGTCTCGATCGGATGGCTCGGTAGCTAAGTAGTAGAGTGTTGCCACGGTAGGCCAGAGGCCCTGGATTCGAGTTCCGGTCGGGCCACAGTTTTTCAGTTTTTCATCAGTCCTGTTACACCTTTGTCAGTGTGTTGAAAGAGAATTTGTTTCAGTGATATTCGGGTTGATGTTTGTTTGTATGTGTTGTGTCCTGTGGGATCTTCTTTTCTAATTTAGAATTAGCCCCTCATATCTCAATGACATTTGTAAACTTTGTAACTGATACCGTCATAATATGCTATGTAACGTGCCAACACTATCAATTATCCGTAGATCGCAAACGACAATTTACCCTTTAAGCCTAAAGTTTATCTGTCAGAACAAAGTACACACAGACAGTATTACTACTTTTTACCCTATTGGGAGATAACATCAGTGTACCAAACGAAGAACACGTACACAACATCAATTGTCGCGCTATAAGATAATAAATACTGCATCATTCGGTATTTTAACATTTGTAATTTAAATTTTGTTACAACCCCTACGACATATGGTTATATCTTCGAACATTGCACACAGGGATGATTATTTCCACTTATACTGTACGAAGCGTAGAAAACATAGGTGATGTACATAAACGACTTACTACAGACACTCCATGACGAATGTTCGATTGCTCATATAGCTCTAGACAATTCCGATGTTTAGATTGTGGGGTCAGCCGAAGAAACCGGAGGTCGAATACTGCTCGCTGCACAGTGGACAAGTTATAACAATATACTGTGGACGTCATGAAGCTTTTTGTTGTCAAATTTGTTCTTCATTGGATCACAGGTACATATAGTTTTAAAACTTATTGAATTGACGGTTGTACCAGTTTCGCCTTACTTTAGTTTTGGTTACATAGGCTTATATGGCGAACGTTCCAGGTCAGGCAAAGCAAGAAAGCACTATATCCAGCGTTAACTGATTGATTATTATTCTCAATTGAACGGTTTGATTCTATAAATTTTAGAATGTTTTATATTTCTTTATAATCATGCCGTCTTTACTAACCAAGACTATATACATAACGATTGCTGTGCCATGATGTATTGTAAATTCAATTATCTAATTTCCTGAACTTTTATATAGTGATTGTCCACTTTATACTCTCCTTTTAAATTGTGCGACTCTGATTTTTGACCGGCTGTATCTTTTAAAATTCATTGAACAATTAATTTTGAGAAATGAGAAATGAGAAAATGTGTACGACACAAATTGTTGCACACTAATGATATATTCGAATTGACCCTTTACTACATATGCTGTTTTAAGACTTTAACATAATGAATGTGAATGATAAAAAGATGGATACTATTTGAGAAAAAAAAACTCAAATAGTGAAGTGTATTTAAATAGTGTGGTAAATGATGCATTTGCTCATGAGCTATTGTCTCATTGACATTTCTACATCAAATCACGAATTGTAATTTTAAGCAATCAGTTATCGTGTAGATCAGTATCAAACTTTCATAAGTCATATATTATATACATAGGCCATGTCATGTTTGCTCCCTTTTTTGTAGAATATCTTAGTGTTGTACGTGAATATACCAAAGATTTCAAGACACCTCGGGCTCTAAAAATACTCGATCCCTAGTCAACTCGTCCTTAGACAACTCGTCCAAAATAATTAGATATTGAATACTGTTTAAAAGACGTGGAAGAGAGAGTAGTTATGAATTTCACGATAATAAAAAGATTTATGAATACAATTTAAAATAGAGCTGGTTTTATTTTGTATCATGCGCCAACCGCACAGAAGGCCTTCTTGTGGCCTGGTTTATCATAGCATATTGCATTTAAAAGTAAGTGAAATATTTGTCGAGAATAAAACAGTTTTAGTTAATATCCGAGGGGTAACAAGCAGCTTAAAAAACCCACAACTCAGATTTTAATACTCGGCGTCTGATCTGTATTTCAGTTCTTTGAATATTTTCAATCGGTATTTTCAGCAGCGTGACAATGATAAGAATTACAGTTAAACCAAACAATAATGAATAAATAACTTTCGTTTTGTCTTGATTTAATATGACTCATCATGGTTTAAACATATACTTTTTTATTAACCGCGATTTTGAAAATGGCCCTCAATGGCATAAACATCGCTTGAAAAAGCCACTGAGACATATGCCTTTTCTACAAAGAGAACGTCTTAACGACGTTACTTAACATTTTCAGTGGCGGATCTAGGATTTTTAGCTAGAGGGGGCGTGCTCTTTTCGCTAGAGGGGGCGTAAGTTCTGAAAATGGTTTCTACCTCACACCGAGTGAGTACACTGAGTAATAAACTGCAGATGTATCAAATTACCGACTGTCATAGACAGTCGGTAACTTGATACATCTAAAGTTTATTGAATCATCTAGTATTGAAGAGATGTAGATCTATGCTAGACTCGAAAATTCTTCATAGTTTCAAGAGTTCCAAACGGTTTTATCAAAAACATGGACAATTTTAGAGGGGGCGCGCGCCGGGTCCGCCCCCGTCTGAATCCGCCTATGATTTTCGTAGGACATCGGTAAAAACATAAGGTAATATTCGTAATCTAATATCTATTAAATGAGGTAAATGGTATAGTAAATTCCCTTTTTGTATAAAAGTGTACAACTTTGAATGATGCTACTGTGCGAAAATCGGGTTTTTACAAATAATGTGGGCCCAGGCCATCGCAACATATCCTACGTCGTTGATAGTTTACCTTTTGGGGTTTTTTCCGTTATTTCTCTATCTTTCATTCATTTTTACTATTTTCCAATATCTTCTTTGCTATTGCTTTTGATAGTATAATGTATGTTGAAACTACTGTAGTTACATTTTCAGTATAGTCAATTATCTTGTTAACCATTTTCGTAACTATTATCATAACCGGCCAAAAGGGGAGGGCTATAACAAATGTTAGCCGAATCTGTGGCCCAACTCTTTTGCTTTAATATTTGTTATTCACATGTTAATGTTTGACTGTCACTTGTAATTTATATGACTCGACAAATATATTGAGCAATAAAATATGTTTAAACTTAAAACAAAACATATCCTACGTCGCGTTTTTCCACGGTATACACTATTTACACTTTTGGTAATTAGCATTGTTAACCGCTGAGAGCATTTTAGTACGTTGTCGTTTAAAATGCTATCAATACATTTTACAGACTAAATCACATGATTGCACGCAATATTTTAACATCCTGTCAATCAGGGACTAACTATCATGTTTTGAAGGTTGGTTCCGTCAAGCAGCGCTAAAATGTTCTAGTTTCCCAATAGAATATATATTCAGATTATTTAGTGATAAACGCATCACAGTATTCCTAACATGAAGAAATTCATAGGTGTATAGATGCCGTTTATTTGTCCACTTTGTTGCTCTAATCTAGTCCTTTGAAAACGCACTAATCTGGTCTCTATACACGTCTCAATGAAAAAGAGACCCATTTAACTTGTCCACCTTGCGTCTTTCATCTAATCCCTTTTAAAAGCGCACATGTCTTGATACACAAGTGTCAATCATCAAATGAACCGCGAATGACACCCTTATTCTTAACTATCGGACAATATATCGACAGTTTGACAAGACATCAAAAGTTTATTGGTGGAAAAACCGCAAATATATCGAATAAAGTGCAAATTATTACTCTGTGTACTTATCAAAGCATATAATCATAATGCCGACCGCCACCATGCTGATATTGCCATCCTCTTCAACGCGGATCAGACACCGGGCAACTCGGCAAATGATCTGAATCCACACTTGTTGACACTTATGCAACAGTTCACCAAATCAATATATGATAAAACAATTTTTTAACCAGTATCCTGTAAATGGCGACCACAGAAATATCGTCATACATTTTGTAACTTGACGTCTGATCCGAATTAAAAAAATTCGACACAGTTTCAACAAAGTTATATACAGTTATATACACAAATAATTGACCATTTTACTATCAATAGCGACCACAGAAATATCGTGAACGATCACCTATGATCTATCCTATATTTTTACATGACACGCGTTGTTAAGTGTGTACTTAACAACGCGTTGACAAAAATGTCACAACTTCAAGTTAATGACTTCATTTTGATCAAATATCGTAGCATTTATAACGCGACAGAAGCTGATCTAGCAGATGTAATATAACTGATGTTATCATGTTAAAATCAAAATACTAAAATAACAAATCCATTACCGTGGTTGATCGACTGATACATCATGGTTTGGCATTCAACTGCGTGTATTTAAATGACTCGGGCTAAAGCCCTGGTGATTTATGTACCACATATCTGAACTCCTAGTCATGATTTATAAGATTATTAACAACGGTATATAATTTCTGACTTTTTGATCTTCCTATTACATTAGGCGCCCAGCCGACATTTTACAATTCGAACAATGTAAAACCAAGTGCTTGTTTTTCATATAAAAATATAATTCTTATCTAAAAAGGCAACAATATTCTACAGAATTAATAACTAACGCTCATGATATATCTATCCTAGTTACTTTTTACTGTCTGTACGCAAATCTTGTATACATACCAAGCCATCAGTGTGTGAACTGATCTCAAACATGTACGTAATATTTAAGTGTTATTCAGTTTATAAACCGAATTCAACTTATTACCATTGAATAATATATATTACCGACATAAGTATGTGTAAATTAATTTAATTCATTTGATTTTTATTGCAAAGGGAAAATATTAAGTACGAATTTCAAACGACTTTTCTTCATGGTACCAATAAAATCAATAATTTTGTTTTTCATATAGCTATACGACTTTTGAAATGAACCCGTGTGAAACTTCGCATAGATTGACCAAATAACACCTCTTTTGGAATTAGTTCAGACTACTAGGCACTTGGTGACTGAAAGTCATAGTTTTGTATCAAATGAAATAGTATGTTAACTTTTACTGATATTATTTGCTGATATATTTATATTTTTCGGATTATATTCAGGAAGATCGGGAATATAGCTGTACATCTTAAGTGATCTTAGCCAGGTCATACGAAAAGTTAATCCGCGTCTTAATTAATAAATTATGTTGACATATTGTTATCATTGTCACGGGATTTTTTGAAAACTATATTAGGCAAGATAAAAGTGAAACTCTACAAAGATTATATGAAACATGATTCTGATAAGATGCCGGTTAAGGTTTATCGAGATCAGATGCCAGGTTTTTTTGGCTTTGATCTGCAAGAGTGTCATAATAAGAACACATAAGTGCTGAAAAATGTATGGTTATGCGAAGTAATGGTATGACAAAAAATACACCAGCGTAGCAATTCACGTTTTTAATTTTTCAATGACAAAAAACTATAACATAAAATCAAAAACGTCAACTTTAAACAACACTTTATCATCAAAAGATAACTAATACATGCACTTCTGAGTTTTGATAATTTTTAAAAAAAAATATAAATGTTGTTTATGCAAAATGTAACACAGGCTCAAATCGTCCAGGGACATTTTTCCCAGGTGCGGCCGAGTCGTCATTTTTTTTTTATTTCTTTCCGATATGGGACCGAGTTGTCCAGGGAATTTTTCCCAGGTGGGGCGAGTTGTCCAAGGGATCATAATTGACGGTGGCTAGGCGTTCATTAATGTTATTTTCAGAGGCCGAGTTGTCCAGTTTACTTTTCAAATGCAATTATACGATATGATATTGACAGAATGTACCGTTCAAATAGTGGTTCTTAATTTGTATTAACTGCATTCATAGACTACAGTTGTACTTCAATGTGTTTATATTATAATTTCAGCTTATGTGAGACCAAACACTTTATACCAAACCTTGCAAAAGGTATATCTAAAAGTCAGGAAAAGATAGAACTCGTGGCCAGAATAAAAACGCTAAAAACTGAATTACAGGCGATGACTGAAACACTCAGCCACGCTAGTATAAGCCTTGACAAGTCCCGCGTGCGATTTCTTGAAAGTTTACAAGATTATCAAGCAAATGTAAAATCTGCTGTTCAGAAACAAAAACAATCCGCGAATGGCAATATTGAGACGATCTATCGTCTTCGTAAAGGAGAACTACAGTCTGACGTAGATATTTGTGACGATATGACGACGGAGTTTCAAAGCCTACTGGTGAATTTGAAAGAATCTATGTCTGACGTAAAACATTGTGACGAACTGGCAACCGATCGACTGTCGAATGTTAAAGAGGTCGAATTAAGTACCAGTTTATTTATATACACGAAAATTGGCACTGAAAAAGTTCGTGAATGCAGGAAAAAACTTTATAGGATGTCGCAGCCCATAAGCTATGACATTAAATTATCTGTGGACGAAACTGTACTTGATTGTTTGGAGACATCAATATATCTCGCGCCAAATACGGCACCGGGAGAGTCGAGGGAAATAGAAAAATTCACTAACGGAGCATTGCATAACATTCATGCTAAAGATGACGAGTCTTATTGCAATATAGAGGGAATCTGCCAAATGCTGGATGGTACCATTATATTGTCTGATAACAACAACAACAACCTTAAGCGACTCGATGCTGCCTACACAGTAACCGAGATATTTTATCTCTCGGAGAGCCCTGGCGCCATTTGCCGCATAAACAAGAAAGAGATCGCCGTTGTTCTAGGAATAACTAAACTACAATTTGTTTCCATTCCCGACAAAATGTTCGTCACACAAACAATTACTTTGAACCATTGTTGTTACAATATAGCGTGTCACGAAAAGAGGTTATACATGTTGAGTTTGTTGGGTGATTTGTTCATGTATGAATTATCTCACGAAAATAAAAGAATAGTTTGCAAACTAAGTAAAGAAATGAAATTACATTTCGTGGCACAATCTATCACCGTGCGTGAAGATGGACAGTTTGTGTATATACTTCGGAAACAGAATAAGTTGTACATTGCCGATAGGAACCTTTCTTATCTTGACCCAGTGAATCATCCAGTACTATCAAACCACTCTTCATACTCTGTCTGTGTGGATTTGAAGGGAAATGTATTCTTTTGTACAGATTGTGGAGAAATATTTCAGTTTAAATCTAATGGAACGGAAGCAAGCGGCGTATTGGGTCTACCGGTATATGACATAGGTGAAAGAGCTGACGTTTTATTCGTTGACGTTTTCAAGTCGAAACTACTTGCCTTACGATATGTCCCTTCTGGTGGTTGTAATACAATTCGTGCTGTTGATATTGTGTATCGGTAAAATCTTTCCTGTGTGATGGAAAAAATGAATAAACGGCAAACACTTTATGAATTAAGCTTACTCAATGTATGTTGAAATTTACACCTAGCTTATAAAATTTGCACCTTGCCGACACCGTGTCCTTGATGTCCAACACGGAACTCATTAAAGGCCTATCAGCACGTTTTCATAGTTATTTCTAATAAGTGCCCATAATATTCCATTTGGTACACGCTAATATATACGTTGTTAGTGCAAACGCAACGCAAAAGCAACTAACATAGAAAATATTTACTAAGAGTGTCGAACATTTAAGATACTTATCAGACGTTATTCGGTGTCATTTCCAGCGAAGTCTTGCCTCTCTCACGAGAGTCGAAAAGGCCAAAGTGTGTCAGACTCTGCATCGAAGGTGGCGTGCCTATGCTCGAGCTACATTATTTGGTAGAAAAATAAGTAATTTGTTCCGTGAAGTGCCTCATGTATCATGATCACTGTGTTTATTTCTTATTTATACCGTATTCTTTGTAACCTGGGAAGTCAATGCATTGTACATTTATGCATGAAAAGACACACCAATATGGAGCATGTACAGATACTATTTCAAAAGTTTGCCATGATTCAATGAGTCAATATGGAACCCATTTGAAACGCAATTGAAGCTGGACTAATTGAGTCTTAACTACACTCTTCAAACCCATATAGGTAACTGAGTATACTTTATAATTATGTTCTCATACACCTGTGGGGAATTCGTTGTTGGTTCGAGGTAAATGACCCCGAAACGATAGTGATTTTTATGGCATAATGATGTGCCGTAGATTGACTCCCAACGTAAAACATTGATCCCCTTTTCGAAAAATGACCCTCATATAAAATGCATTTATTCAGCATTAAGATTTATAAACATTTTAAAACAACTATCAAGTTAAATAGGGCCAGTACACGTTATTAGGCTATGATCTAAAGCTGGTGTGTTCCGCGGATTACAAATCCATATGTGAATGTTAGTCTTCCCGATATAGCCTACAACGTAATCCAGATAAATTGTCTACCATAAAGCAGATCTGTCAGAAATTCATGGCGAATTTAACTAGTCAACCTTTTTGTCAAAACTTCAAACAACCATTAACAGCATTTTTCTTGCCATACGCAAACATGTTCCATTTTAATAAGCAATGAAAGACAATTTAAACTTAACCTTTTGTGCAAATATTCAAAGATAAGAAATATCGGGTTTCGGATATAACGTCTTTGGCACTAAACCGATGTTTCGAAACGCATTAGTTCTGCTTTCAGTAAAAAACGCCGAAAGCTACCAATGTTCAGGTAATAATGTGTGTATCTGTCTTGATAAAACTCTAATATTACACCAAAACCCTTTACTCAACTAGCGATTTTTAGCCCTAGCAACAAGGAAAGAACATTATAAAAATCAATTAAAATCTAGCTAAAAGAAACTTGCCATGCTTGAATTGTATTGGTATTATTGATGGAAACGTGGTATTTGCCCGTAACGAGCAAATGCCCCATTCCCTTCAAAGTGTTCAAGAGCCATGAGTAACTGAGACACTAAAAAGGGCTTTTGTTGAGGACAGAAGTTTCAACATCGGACAATAATTTATGTAAAGTTGTATAAAAGCCAAGTCTATGAATTGTTGCTTTGCATTAATTCGTATAACTCATATGCGGTTCCAATGATAGACGTTATATCTCGAGGAAAATACTGAAAACACTCATGTTGTAAAAATGCGTTTGAAAGCAATAATATTTGTATATTATTTAATGTAATGGAAAGATATGTGTATATGCACTTTTTTGTGTCACACATCCTTCAAAAAGGCGAGGTTCTCTCTGTGAAAAAGATAGGTATGGCAAGGGAAATCCACCTGGCTTTTAATAGTGTTTATGTGACAAATTAACTTCGATTGTGTTCCTGCGCCAAATAGAGGGTAGTTATCACTGTCGAATCAGTAAACAGTGCAATTGGCAAACAGCCAAGCTGTTGCCCCAGCTTAAATGGTCCCGAATAAGTCATCTGGTCAAAGTATGCGCGGTTAACCATAATACATCGTTTTCTGTACATTTGCCTGTTATGTGAGGTTTTATCAGAATAATGTTTATCGATTTGTTGTTAAATATTTTGCTTGATAATGTCTACCGGGATTTGCATACTAGAGGGTAATAATGCGATTAAAACATCAATTTAAATATCTTCAAACGCAAGAAACGATTATCTGTCAGCCACAAAGTGTTCTATAATTACATAAGATATTTTTTGTGTTTCACAAAGTGTTCACAACTATAGCAATGCGTTCCGGAGATTTGATAAGGAGTGGCGTGAAAATAATCAAGGCCTACAGTTTGATAAAACAAAATCCTCTAGTGGAAATTCATGTATGAAGCGATATTTGCTTTCCAAACCTTTAAATTGTTAAATAAGAGCTGGTTCAAATAATACTCTGATCAGTCGTCAAACACAGTAGACTATCTTTGAGGCGACGTCGAGAGGACTTCTTTCATTCGTTTGAATTACCCGAAGTTCGAATAGACTTCGAACTTCAAATAATACGAACTTACAATCTGCAAACTACGGCATACATCCACAAAGCGAAACCCTCTGTATAAACTCATATGTAATCCCTTCCTCCACAGAAGCGCATTTTAGCGCCTCTGAAACTGATAACATTTGAAACCATTGTAAGAAATGAAGCATTTGCTCGTAACGAGAACATGCCTCATTTCCATCAATAATTGCCATTTAATTTAAAAATGGCACTTTTCTTGAGCCTAGATTTGTCATATTTTTTCTCAGTTTCTTTCCTTGTTGAAAAATATATTCTGGAGAAAAGGGTGTGACTACAACATTGCCCAATTGACCGATCGCTGAACCGCCCGCAGCCGCGCCCAC
>JAULCE010164311.1:0-11788 GCA_032359355.1 Macoma nasuta | reverse complement strand
TTTACTTAATAAACAACCGATTTACAATGAAAAGAAAAACTTAAACATAAAAGGTTAACATTGTTTACGGACGACGCTCACGCCAACGACAACGCCGACGACGCCAACTACACCACCGGGGGTATGACATAAAGCTCTTTGTATTTTGTACAGGCGAGCTAACAAAACAAAACTCTGATCTACATCAATTTGGTAAAACTAGTGGCTGGATGTCAAACAATTTGGATTCTAATTGAAGCCAATGGACTCTGCAACTGATCTGGTACAAGCTGCCTGAAAATATGT
This sequence comes from Macoma nasuta, assembly GCA_032359355.1. Lineage (NCBI taxonomy): Eukaryota > Metazoa > Mollusca > Bivalvia > Cardiida > Tellinidae > Macoma > Macoma nasuta. The sequence goes on along the minus strand of JAULCE010164311.1, from coordinate 11,503 downwards.
TAATGGTCAATGGTTGGCAGACAAGAGCTAACCTTAGTCCTTTGCATATTTCGTAAGTAATGAAGACAGTGATCAGCTCTTGCATTTTCAACTAACAAACTGATCCTAATCTCAACCCTTAAGGCATTTTAGTCCAGACCATAAGCCAAATGATAACATTGTTTGGTTTTATTAAACTGTCTTTATGCAAATGAAGACTGACCATTATTTGCCTTTGACCATAACAGCCAATAATGGCCCATCTTTATTTGCATAATGACAGTTCAATATAACCAGGGAACATTAAGATTGTAACATAAACAACAACAAGGCTGTATGTGTATCATCACTTTTAATCACTTTATATCAATAATAATCACCTTCATCAATCATATAATGAACCAGGGCTACAGATAAGGTGCAAATCCAAAATGCTAAATCCTTATTTCTCCTCCAAACCCTATAATGTGACCAATCATTAGAATCGTCTTGAACACATGGTCTTAACACAGTGTTTGGTACAGAAATCTAGAACCTAATCTGGAACCCTGGTGACAGTTGAGGATAAAACATCAGACAACCTTTCTTCATGTAATATGCTACTTCATAATGCAAGCTTGCACAAATTGGCTAACATTTCCTTGCAGTCTGCAGGTGACATAACAATATTATTTGCTGGTATCATTCATTAACAATACTACATGTATTTGTTAATTAGATTTTCATGTATGTACAGCAGAACCAAGGTCTTATAGCACACCTTAAAGTTTTATATTTAGAATTATCATGATCAACATATTCATTCACAAACAAAAAACAACTTTTTTTCAAAACAAGATGTCTGAATATATCTTGATGAACAATGTAAAATGAAATTTTAAGAAATATACCCTAATATTATATCACATGATTAAATAGTGTTGTTAGATCTGAACCACTTCATTTAAATACTGCACAATTATAGAGAGATAAACAATGCTGTAATAGTAACAACCTAACTAAACCAACTCTGGCAGGCATCATGTAACTGTCTATGCATGAGAAACATGAATTCATGCCAATACATTTAGTGTTTACAACTTCAATTAGCCCTTTACTCCACATGCTATTTTTAGACTAATCCTCAAGGGGATAATCTGATGAAAACTATGAAAATAAAGGCAAAAGAAAAATGCAATGCCAGATTTGAATTGTATGGAAATCATTGTAGGAAATTTATCAATTGGTTGTTTAAATATGAGCAAATGCTTTTATTTCCTTCCATGTTTTCAATAGCCATCAGTCATAGAGGCACTATAAAGGGCTTCTGTGGAGGAATGGCTTAACCCTTTACATCATAGAGGCACCTTTTGATGCCTCTGTAGCAGATGACTATTGAAATATTAACAGTTAAAGCCATTCAAAAATGATATTTTCATTTCTACAATATTATCTTCCTATCCATCATATACATTGTACTTTATTGTGAGTGAGTCTAAAAATAGCATTGGAGTGACAGGTTAATGCCTTTTGCAAGAAGAGTAGGCCCGGATCAGCGAGCTCCAGCAAGAGCAGTATGATCAGAATATGAACTGTTTGCTTGAAGCAGCCATCTGCCGTGTGTTAGCTGTATTTTCCCTGCAAAATTAACCAATTTTCTGAAGCAAATGTAATAATCAGGTTCAATAATTTACAGAGTAGGCAGTGCCTCATAAATATTCTGCAATGCCTATTGGCGGAAGAACTGCATGATAAAAGTCTGTATGTGAATTGTCTTGGATACATAACACTAGTAACCATTAATGTCTTGACATAATCACTGAAGAAAACAATTTCCACACCAATTCTTGTGTGATACATGTATTGTTAAATAATTTGAAAAATGTCATTTTCCCTGATATTTCCAGAAAAAAAAGCGTTATTAAGATCGGAGTAATTCTTTGACTCCATACTTTTTTTCTAGACTAATTCACAATTAAAGTATATGATGAATAGGAACATAATCTAGGGGAAAAAACCCCAATGTTGAATGGCCTTGAAAACATTGTGGTAAATGGAGCATTTGCTCAATATGAGCAAATACTCCATTTCCCACAATGCTTTTGAAGGTCATCTTCTATAGAGACGTTAATAAGCGTATGTGTGGAAGCCCCACAGTTTAAAGGGCCTGGAAAGGGTCTAAACTTTTTGAACAAATAAGTATCAGTCAGCAAAACCTGTCTTTGGTGTGGAAAAAGTTAAACATCATAGCATAAAAGTACAGTTATGTTCTCAATTAACTCTCTGGCTTTGAGAGACACCTTCTCCCAAGTTCTGCACGTAGGAACAGATTCTGGTGTTGACATCTTGTATCTGTTTATAACTGTGCTGACATGCCGGTTTTCTGTAAGAGAAAAACAAAACTTGCTATATGCATGAAGTGGACACTTCTTAATTTTACATTTAACATGCTGCAAAAGCAGTTGGCTCAATATGTTGAATTCTAACTTCATATTAGGTAAAGCTTAAATAGAAAGTATTGAACTGATAGATTCAACCTTCCTTTTTCAGATAGAGGAAAAATATAATTAGGAATATAAGGAAGAATTGTTCAAGCCATCTAGCCTAATGGAAAATCAAACATATTTTAACAAATGCCTTTTTGTTCTAGTTGTGAAATAGGGCAACGAGGCATCCATAAATTGTAATTAAGAGATGTGAGATCCAAAATTACCAGTCTGTAGAAAGCCAATGGCATAGTCGACTTATAAATCTGCTCTGACCCTAAACTTTTTTACCAGTAAATGTGGACTGTTGCAAGTGGCAAACAGTGTACAGTAAAACTGGACACTTTTTAACAAAAATTGATGTGTTGTAAATGCAGGTGGCTGCTTAATACAGGACAAAAGTAATGCAGAATCTGCCTTTAGGAGCTTTCTGTATTACTTCCTGCCTACATTAAACTGAAACCTGTCTTAAAAAATACGTTTAGTCATAATACCAGTTTAGACAGAGTCCAGTTTAGAGAGTTTTTACTGTATAGTCTTAGACCAGGTACCGCTTTGACTAAACTCGTCCTCTGTAATTGCTCAATCTCAAAATTTCAATTTGGTTTTCTTATTCAATTTTATTGCTACTGCACTCAAATAGGACTGATTTTTTTCTCTTTTTTAAGTCACTTAATGCTTAAGTGTAGTAGCAGTAAAATGACAGTTAAAATCTGAAGTTGAAAATTTGAGTTTGAGTAAGATCTCAGTTTAAGCAGTTTAGTGCTAGCAGGACCAAATGCCACATAGGACACCCAGAGTTCGACATTCTGTATCCTACCAGGGTCGATATAGTTTGACACTTTCCAATTTTACATACATGTATCCCCTTATCTAGCAAGTAAAGCAAAGTAGACCCTTGTCATATGTTGCATGTGACAGGACTGGTGATGTAGGTCTACACTCTTTATAAACCCACAAGCTTCCTTGTCTCATGAAATGCTTGTACAGTACGCCTACAACTGGTTATAACTGTGTCATTGTAAACATGTTTATTTCAATGTCGTTGCCAGCACAAGAAGCAAACAAAAAGCAACATAATCAACATAGACAAGCTGAACATCTTGTTGGTTTCATCAACTCTTTTCTCCATAGAAGCCCCTGTGATGCCTCTGTAGTAGATGACTATTGCAAACATTGTGGGAAATGGAGCATTTAATTGTAAAAAGCAAATGCACCATTTCCTACAAGGCATTCAAAACATTTCAAAAACTGTTTTTCCTTTTGCCTAGATTTTCATCCTTTTCACCGGATTTATTCCTTTTGGATAAGTGTAAAAATAGCATCATGGAGTAAAGGGTTCACCCTCATCCTGATATTCACAACTGTCAAGCTAATTGCATATTTACAATTAACATTTCCTTTCTCCTTGGTAATCTATCTATTTCTTATCATATACTTTCACTGTAATTGAGTCTTAAATTAGCATATTGATGGCTTGGTGCTAAAATATTGTAACTCCTTCACAAATGTGAAGGAGTTACAATAGCTTTGCACCAAGCCATCAAAATGGTTCAGTCTCACTTTGATCCAGATCAGGCGACGAGTAACTTGTCTGATCCGGATCCAGGCTCTTTGTTGTCTGATCCGGATCCAAGCTCTTTGTTGTCTGATCTGGATCTAAGCTCTTTGACACTCGGGCAATAATTTCACTAAATTTGAAGTAATTGGACAAGGTTGAGAATTTAAGCAGACTCGGGTTAGAGCAGGCTTTTTTTGCAGCGAGATAAGGGTTCATGCTCCAAATGCCATATTGCAAAATGGCATTTTACATCTTTTTCTTGGGAGTCTGACAATATATTGTCTTTTGTATAACCTGACTGTTCTTGGCACATATGACTGTTCTGCTTTATCCTTTCAATGTAGGGAAAGTGTATATTTGTCCTTTACAAATAGAGTAGACCCAGAACAGGGGTTTGGGGATAATTTCTGTGAACTATTTTTAAATCTGACTACTTGATTTGGAGGAGAAAACGATTCTATACATCTGTTCAATTTTCAAGGATTTGGCGATACAACAATAAGCAACAGGGTGTACCAGTCCACATAAACAACACAAATGCTGCAGTCTGTTTAGGTCACTGTATATATGTCAGTTTGTAGAGCGCTATGTCAGCCTAATGATCTCACCATGATTTCACCAAAATAATCATTTTAAGAATTTTCTCTCACTCAACATTCAACTGCATCTTTCACTGTACATTCCATTTCCAATCAATAAATACTGAAACATGAAATTGATGGTTTTACCAGTTTGCTCCAATTGTCCGCTGGTTCACTTGTGGTGAATATGTCATACAAACCAGCTCAAAACTCTCAGAAAACACATGATGCATTTTATATAGTGCATCATGTGTTCGGATTAGAGGTTTGAACCCATATGTACAACCATGTTCCCACCAAAAGAGTTATACTTATTCAATTCTCCTTCGATTTGGTTGGATTCCAATTTTGGGTGGACCCTGTGGCCCAAAGGTTTGGAGCCAAGTACTACCAACATGGCCTTTGAAAGTACAAGTGTTGATAACCAACATGCCCTGGCACCATAATTTAATGATGTGAAATATTGCATGGGACAGTTGCAGTTGAGCTTTAGAAAATCTCAATCCGAGAAGTTTGGTTAAACCAGGTGCCTTACTCACATGCGCCCGTGCCGTCTATCTAAATGGTGCAAGCTTATTGCTACAAGACCACAAAATTACACACTGTCCGAAATGTTGGAAATACTTGTAACAGGGCTCCAGACAAGAACAGGCAAGTATAATGAAAATAGTTCACTAATTTCTTCATATACAGTAAAACTCCTCTAATGTGGCCACTTAAAATGCCCATATGGACATTCTTAAAGACAGGTGGTAGCTTAATGCAGGTTGAAAGTAATGCAGAAAGCTCCCATAAGAGCTTTCTGCATTAATTTTGGTCTACATTAAGCTACCACCTGTCTTTAGGTACCTCCATGCTTCATTATTGAGTGGTCGCATTAAAGGAATTTTACTGTAACCCTATGATATGATCATTTGTTAGAAACATTAAGACGATTCTAACGAATGGTCAGACCATAGAGTTTAGCAAAAGGGTTAAGGATTTAAGCACGTTACCTGTAGCCCTGTCACAATGTTGCTACAAGCTTTCCGTTTCAACATTTCCAATTTAATACCTATATGTTTCTCTAAAATATATAGATGTGATCCTTTATAAGGGTTTCAGACAAAGGTACACAAATAAAACATTAGACTTTATTTTATACACTTATACTCATTAGAATAATTATTTTTGCAAGATTATTCAAATGAGTGGTAACAACATCATGGTTGTGGAGAAAGGCATTCCAGCACTTGAAATACACACTTTATCTTGAGTTTTTATTTATTACTTAGCTAAGAGGTATTTTAAAGGGAAGGGCAATTCTTGCTATGGTTCTCATGCTCCACTCAACCCTTTACTTCATATACACATTTTGCAAACTGTAGACTCAGATCAGACAGCTCTTACTGGGACTACACTGTTTCACTATTGGATCTTAAAGACAAAAGTTTTTCCTTATTGTGATGTAAAATATTTGCCTTATCTACATGTTTTATGTAATACAATATTTGATTAATATTCCAAGTGGGCGGACTCTCAAAATGAATATTCATGAAGTAAAGGATTAAATGTTGGAAGTTAGGAGTTGAAACAGGAAATCATTCCAAAGTAAACTGCAGGGGCAGCAATCAAGAGGGATATCTCTATTCTGCAAATTTGTTCAGTCACAACAAAGTGTTTTCTTAAAGAATATCATTTATAAACCGTCTAGTATATTTTGGAGATAAACATTATCGGAGACAAGCATGAAAAAAGGGATTGTTAATTCCTAAACAGATATTCTTCCTGCATAAAACAAACATCCTTCTTTCTGCACCAAACCCTATGGAGTGACAACTTGTTAGAATCACCTTTTCAAGACGATTCTAATGAGTGGCCACTCCAAAGGGTTTGATGAAGAAATAACAAAATTTTGTCCAAAAAGAATCTTTTACGCATGCTTATCTGGAGCCCTGTAATTAACATTCAATAATTAACTTAACATTTAGAATAATGTGCAACTTGACATTTTGAAAGTTTGAGAGCATTGTGCATCTGCCATGAGTTTCAAAACTTATTGACCCTTTCAACGCCAAATTCAAAATTGTCGGTTGTAGCTGGTTTAGGATCAAATATTTTAATGAAATAAATAGCAGAAAAAACCAAATTTAACTTTGGCTTTCCTGAAAACCTAATATCTGGAATAAATTTTTTAGCAAAACAGTGAAGTCCCTAATCAGACACGCCTTACAAGGCGGCATCTGCTTTGAGACTTCACTTCTTTGCAATGTCCATTTATGTCGCCTTTAGCTTGAAAGAGTTTCATTTATATTTTTCTCGGGCTCATATTTAAAATCAAATTTTTCTCAAAATGAATGTATTGCTGATCCACTAAAAGATTGATTGCCTGTAAAAAATGGCAGCTAATATCTTATTAAAGTGGCGATAAAATCCAGAGTCAAATCACAAACTGAAATCTAAACTTGAGCAAATTCTAAGTTTGCAAATCGAAGTGAAACTGTATCCCTGGTCCTGCTTTCAATAAATATCTCAAGCTGAGATCTTGCTCAATTTCAAACTTTTGTTTTTGCCCTTAAATATGTTGCCACTGCAGCAAAAGTTTGACTGAATTTTTGACTGAGTGGCAATAAACTAATGGTTCATAAATCTGAAGTTGAAATGTTGACATTCGATGGCTTGGTGCAAAACTATTGTAACTCATTCACAAAAGTGAAGGAGTTAAAATAGTTTTGCACTTAGCCATCGCATTGAGCAAGATCTCATCTTGAGAGGTTTTGTGAACGCAGGACCAGTGCTGAACACTATATACCTTGGCACTCTTGGCCTTCAGGCTGTCGAGTTTATCTTGGATCATTTTGCCATACACTGGGTCAGCCTTGGCAAAGTTGCCCACGGTGCGCTTCTGAATAAACTCCTGAGCCCCAATAAGATGGCCGGCAATGTTGGTAGTCAGTCGGTCTCTCTCGGCTGCATTCAAAACCTGCAACAAGAACACACAAACATTAAACCTTCATTTTATATATACAGTCAAACCTGTCTTGAGCTGCCATCAAATGAGACATCATAGTGTCAGTTTATAACAGGTGGTAACTTATTACAAAACGAAAGTATTGCAGAAAGCTGTTTTGAGAGCTCTCTACATTACCTTTGTTCTACATTAAGTGACCACCTCTCTTAAAGACACACCTTGGTTTTGAGTGGTCACATTCCAGAGTTATTGGACTTGACATAATACAGGGTCATCTTATGACCCTGAATAAGTGTGTGAAGTTTCAAAGAAACAGTATACACAGTGTCCAAGAAAAGGCTTTGCACGCAAAGGTTTGACCAATATTCTAAATCCAAAATGGGGCACAATTCAGTCAAAATACATTTAAAAGTTATGGGAAATGACATACAGGGTCACCATATGACCCCAAATAACTGTGCGAAGTTTCAAAGCAACAGCATACACAGTGTCTGAAAAAAGTTCATGTACGCAAAGGTTTGACGAAAAATTTTAGTCCGAAAAGGAGCACAATTACATTTAATTTGTAATGCCGATCAAACATTCCTTTATTCTTTATTTTTACCATGATTTATTTAAAACACTCTACTTCTTTTGCACAACAAACTTAATGCATTAACCCTTTACCTCATACACATTTATGGCAGTTGACTTTTGAAAACAAAACAGGAAATGGGGCATTTGCTCCTAAGGACCCTGACCAGATGTTGTGTCCCTCAGATCTGGGTTAACCCTTTACCTCAAGGAGACGCCTTTTCACACCTCTGTAATATATGACCTTTGAACAAATTGAGTGAAAAGCTCAATTTTCAAGGTATTTTTCATTCAATTCTTCCTTTTCATCATATACTTCATTGTGGATAAGTCTAAATACAGGCATATGAGGAAAAAGGTTAATACTGTTTGATATATTCCGAGACAGCTAGGTGATGCATGTGTTTGTGAAGCACTATGCCCTTGTAGCTAGGAATGTCTGTAACTTCGATCTTGACCTGACTGGTAATGCACTCTGCACTATTTGCTGTACAAGCAGACCAGCATGTGCTGTCTACACATCAATCACAGTCCACTAGTCACATGTCAGGGGATATATTTGGCATACCTATCATACATAATCTCAAATGATTGTCTCTTTTATAGGCCAAATTATTCGAATAAACCCAATACAATAAAACCCTTTAAATGTGGCCACTTGAAATAACCCATATGGACAGCCTTAGAGACAGGTGGTAGCTTAATGAAGGTCAAAAATAATGCAGAGGGCTTTTTGCATAGGAGCTTTTTGCATTTCTTTTCATCTACAGTTAGCTACCGACTGTCTGAAAGGACCTACATGCATCTTCATTGAGGGGCTGCATTAGAGAGGTTTTACTGCATTTCTTTTACACACATTTATCACAGTTTTGATCATAAATCAGGACCCACACCTTGTGGAACCAGGGTCCGTATTCATAAAGAAACTTAAGTACAGTTTCTCTGCTTACTGCTTAGCAGATTGAAACTATACTTATGCTCACTTAATAATATAAGCATATTACTTAAGCATTATTCCTAAAAGTTTATAAATTTAAGTAACCTTTAAGGTAGCTTAGATAATTATGTAAGTTGCTTAAAAATGCCTTTTAGCGCCTCTTAACAAAGCATGCTTAACAAAGTAGATTGAAAACGTACTTAAGTATAAACTTTATGTTGCTTTATGAATATGGGCCTAGATTCTCAGACTCAAAGACTTAAAAATAAATCCTGGAAGAGGCTGGGTGTAATTCTGGAGTCTGAAAAGCGTGTAAGTGAATTCAAGCCCCGATCTGGATCTGTACTGTTTGACTTAAAACACCATAACAACCAGAGGGATAAGGGTACACAACTTGTCAAAAAGCCTTACAAGGGTGTTGTACCAAGTAAATACTGCATACCGGTTTGTTTCAACTTTTATTGCCAAGGTTAACAATTTGAGCAAACAGACATACCAACGACTGTATGCACCCCTATATGTAACATGGATGCATTTCCTTACATACCTACATTAACATACCAACAACAAAATGCTACCCTATGTTGTACTTTAGGATATATAACAAGCACCCAAATGTCTACATTATGCTTCTATCACTAAACACTGCTATCAAGAATAAACAAAACACATCTTGAATTCTTGTGTTGCTTACTTAATCACAGAACAACTAACATCCAGATTAGCTAGTAGGTAACTTTGGTATTAAGCCTTTCAGGTGATGAAACAAGTATATTGGTATTTTGCAAACAGTGTAGACCCAGATCCTTCTGATCAGGATGTGCATTGTATGCGAATATCTACATCAAATTTCTACTTCTTTCCTAAGAAAACATTGCATACAATTTTATTAGCAAATTTTTTTTTTCGTATAATAAATATTTATAGTGGGTGGTGTTTCATATAAATATTCATCATTGAAAGGGTTAGGGTCGTCGTCTGGAAAAGGCATTATACTCTCAGTCTGACAAGAAAGGTCTTATTGACTTGTCTAAAGTACAGACACAGATCAGCTACTGACTAACAAGCAAATGTTTCATTAAAATCTAAAATCATCAGTTGTTTCTGGTTTTGGATCAAATATTATAACGAAAATAAATGAAATAATTAAATAAAACTTTTGCCTTTTAAAAACCCTCATATTCGGACTAAATTTTGTTTCTAAAGAGGCGTCTGATCAGGGACTTCACTTTTTTGAAATGTCAATTTGAGTTGCAAATGGCAGTGAAAGGGTAAAGGTTTAGTGAAGAAATAAGGAAATAGTATTTTAATGACACACACTATCTGGAGGCCTGTGGATCTGAAGTGTTCACACAGGTCATCAACAAGTTGAAAAGTCTGTCGCTAGCATGCAAAGAATTATGGCAGATCTTAAAAATTATGTCTGCTCAAATTGTCGTCTGTTCATTTTTAAACATCATCCGATTAACTTAAGATTTGATGAATCTTTTGGCCGAGAGTCAAACAGTTTGAATCAATATCAGACTCCAAGTTACTCAGTGTCTGATCTGAATCCAAGCTGTTTCAATATATCACCACAGTCTTGACTAGCGGGCCCAGGGTTAAGATGCCTTGAGCCAGAAATACCTTTATCTCTATCTACAAATACCTGTACATATTATATCATTTGACTATCAATGTTATCTACCACTAACTTAACCTTGACCTTGACCCAGTGATGACAAGGGGCCATACCTTTTCTCTAAACTTCTCACATTAGTTCTACCTCTTACTTAGATTTTGCACATTCTTTTATCGCCCCTTCATGTCACAATTTTATAACCATCCCACTTTAATGCTTAGTTTTGAATATGATAGATAAGTTTGAAGAATCTCTACTCTAAGTTGAGAAGTTCTGTTGATCCGGCTCTTGCAGTTCAGGCCAGACTTTCACTAAGCGTCTTAATTAGAGATCTTGCTCAAACTCAAAATTTCAACATTGGATAACTCATTTAATTCTAATTTCACTGCACTAGAGTTTTGTCTACCAGTGATACATTTCATGTTTCACTGGCAGTCAAAATTATAGCGCAGTAACAATAAAATTGAGGTCAATATCTGAGATTGAAATTTTAGTTTGAGCGCAATCTCGACTTGAGACACTTTAGTGAAAGTAAAGCCAGATCATGAATTATGGGAAAGATATACAGGGCTCAAGATAAGCTGTGTATAGGAATTGTTGACATCCTTTATTCTCTCTACCAAACCCTATGTTGTAACCATTTGTTAGAATCATCTTTCAATGCGTAAACGGGTCCGGTAGAGTATGTCGAAACTTATTAAAGACTACAGTAAAACCCCTCTAATGTGACCACTTAAAATACCTCTTTTGTGCAGCCTTAGAAACAGGTTGCAGCTTAATGCAGATCAAAAGTAATACAGAAAGCTCCCATAGGAGATTCCTGCATTACTTTTGAT
>JAULCE010164200.1:0-11789 GCA_032359355.1 Macoma nasuta | reverse complement strand
TAAGGTTTGTTTTAGCCCTTAAATTTGTATTTAAGGCCTTAAAAAACCCTTGAAAAACCCTTAAATTTTGCTTCAGAGCATTTGTATGAACCATGTGGTCAGTGCATATTTTGTGTGTAAAACTACAGCAACATTGAATGGATATTTTCAAAAAATGGGACTTAAGTCACTTGAACAAAGGTTCACTAGACATGATTTAATCAGTCAATACTTATCTGTGAGTTATATTTTGTAGATGCACAAAGATTTCTTTTGTTTCAAGTGACATCGTAATTACCTTGTCATATCAAGGTTAATTTTCGACGAAAATCTAATATTTAGGTGGGTAGTTTCAAAAGTAGAATGCGACAGGCTAGTTTCAATGCCTATTTTGGTTGTATTTGAACACATTTCTTAACACACTGGTTTAGAGTCGAAACTCATTTACACAGGATGACTTGCCTTAAGTTTAGTAACACACATGTGAATTTTTTTTTTTTAGACCCTTAGAATATATATATTGAAATCTTAAAAGCAAAAAGTTTTGATTCCAATCACTTATACATGTACTTGAATGTCAACAGTACAGCTTTTACTGACATGACCTATACCTTAACTCTGTAGCATACTTCGTTTATTGACCATCCAGGATGGTGGGAAAAAATGTTACATATGTTATAGCGTGCCCCAAGCATGCACAGTTGAAAGTTATATCAAAGTATGCAGTAACCTTAGACTTATGGTTAGGTTCAGAACTTCTCCATGAGAAAATCGGAATAAACTCGCTTGTTTACACCACCTCCATCAATAAAAGTGAGTTGAGTTGCACTTTTGACATTGTTATGGCCAGAGTTGACCTGTGGCCTCTAAAATACAAATCTGCCTCATAATGAACTCATTGATGGTGTGTAAACAGGCCTTCAAAGACAGATAGTATCAGTATAGTGGCAAGTGCTTCCGAAGTTTCTCTTTTTTAAAGAATCGTGCTTGTTCTGTTTGCAGATTGGGTCAAAATGGTTTACCAAGTTCATTTGGTGATCGGAGAGGATTTGGTGGTAGTCGTGGAGGAGGGGGAATGGGTGGCTTTGGAGGAAGAAAGGACAAGGGGTCTCAACCAGGAGCTAATCTAAGAAAACCAAAATGGGACATGGAAAGATTGCAAAAATTTGAAAAGAACTTCTATGTGGAACACCCACGAGTGACCAACAGATCCCCGGTATGAAGCGTTTATAAATCTTAACAAATCTTAAGAAACAAATATTGTAGAGCGCTTAACGGTGCTGCTTAGAGCTTTGGTATTGTTTAAATCAGATCATTCTTCAAGTTGTCAACTGTTGGCTGGCTTGCTGTGATTTGCTGATGTAAAACATTGTTGCCCGTTATCACTTTGCAATCTCTAGATATTGATATTATAATGCCCCAGAGTCGACCAAGTCTGGAAGAATGACTGCAAATGTGTGACATGACACTGGTAAAACTCTCTATGAGAGAATAATTTGGAATTGTAAGACTCTTCTTCACATTTTAATTTTCATAGTGATTTTTCTCAATTTGTTCTTGAACAGAATTTGCACTTTGGCCTTAAGCATGTAGCAGATTCTGTCTTGAGAAGAAAATATCAAAGAACATCTGAAAAGGGTCTGGACCCAAGACACTTGCTCATTGGTATCGGTCTTGGTATTTCGGATATTTATCTCAAGTAAAGAATTCTGGCAACATGTTTAATGAAATGTAAAATTTGTTCAACTTTAGATGGAGATAAAAGCTTACCTAGACTCCAAAGATATCACAATCCGAGGCAAGGCACAAAGAACTCCAATTCTTAGCTTTGATGAGGCAAACTTTCCAGGTAAGTTCCAGTTTAATGCACATCACAAGGCATTCTTTTGAATTGATATAGCATTTCCTTGTATTTCCACTAATTCATATCTTGCTGTAGTTTACCAGCATGTTTTTATGACATGTCTGTTTGTGATGGATCAAATGAGACTATGCAGCATTTTGAAAAAATGTGTTCCGACTGATTTGAACTTCATACAATAGTAGAGCTTCATGAGGAGAAATGAAGCATTTCTCTTTGTTAATTTCCTGTATGGATCATAACTTGAAACTACCAATCAGACTTCTAAAATGCTTTGTCGTCTTTTCATCTCAAAATATGTGTAATTGTTTTTGAGTTGTGAGGTAAGGTTAAGACTTAAAACCAGTAATGCATATTCAAATGAGATGTTGTACGTATGATCCTAGAAACATAACTTATTGTCATGTTGACCCAGATTCTGTAACATTTGGTGCGTTGTTACAGCCCTATTACTGACTGATGACATGTTTAACCAATTCTCAGGGAAAAAAACCAATTTGATTTTTTTCAGAAGTGCTTCATATTTCAGAAATGTGATCATCAACAAATAAATTTAATGTAAAGTGGAAAATTATTTCGCCATTTTGCATATGAAATTTCCAAAAATCATTGGGCTAGGGATTCTCCACAAAATTTGGTGGAAAGCACTGATAAGCAGTGGTTAACTATATCTCAACACCATTTTGTCGGTCTCGTTTTAAAGCGATGCAAATATCATTTTGCAAAATGGCTAACATTTTAAGAACCAGATTGAGACAATGTTCAGATGACAATTTCTTTTCAGCTTAAAAACTAAAAAATTCTGTCAACTTGAAACTTTGAAGGAAACTACAACAGCGATTTATTTCTAGTAGGAGGTCAGTAATATGGCAAAAAAGTAATTTGTTTTTATTTGCTTTAAATGAAACCTTCCCTCCATACGTTGTATAGCTCAACTGAGTAAAAAAGCTATTGTGTCCATTGGGCATATGTTGAATGACCAACATCTCTGAAACCATGGGATTGTAGTTAACAAAGCTTGGCTCATGTAATCGTTGGATTGATGGTGATCACCCTATATCAAAGATTAGTTGAATTTCAGAAATAATTACACAAATAATCCTTCAGTGGACCTCTACAGAAGTTGTTCATAGAATATGTAAAAAACATGGCTGCCAGAGGTGGGGCTAGTTTCCTTATTTGGCTACGTAGAAAACTGAAAATCTTTATCAAAACTAAGTCCAATATTAAAATTTCACAGAAATTTCCCTTGGCTGGTCTTCTACCATAAATGTTCAAGAATCATGTAAAAAACATGGTTACCAGATGCTGGGGAGACTATCCTTATAGTGGAAACCTCTTATCCAAAAGTACTGAACCTATTTCAAATTGATTTACAGTAATAATCTTGGGATGGATGTAGATAGATATTCTAAATCTTCATTTCCTCCATAAACATGAAGATTGCAATACAATGAATAACAACTATTTACAATTTTAATCAAAATACAGGCGAGAAAACAATATGATTTCCACAATATACATTTATGAAAACATTTAAGCATGTACATGTACACGTGCATATGTGTGTAGCATACATACACACATACATGTTAGAATGAACTATTTCGGTTCATACATGTAAAGATCGTTAAAGCAATATAAGCAACAACAAAGTACAATTGACAGATCATCTTCTCCAAAAGTACTAGTCTGAATTGCAAATTAATTTCACAAAAATGATGTATTGGTGGACCTCTAAAGTTGTTTAACAAATGACGATATGTAAAAAACATGTCTGTTGTGGGTGGGCCATTAGAAAACTTTGAAAGTTTTATTCTCCAAAACTTCAGGTCCAATTTAAAAATAATTTAACAGAAATGATCCTTGGGTGGATCTGTACCAAAACGTGTTCCGAGAACAATTATATTCCAGAAAACATAGCCGCAAGGGGCATTGCCTGTTTTCCGTGTAATTCATATCATAAAAGATTATTTGCAATTGTTTCGTTACCTTTTACTACATGAGAGATAAAGGATCACTATGGTCTTCTGGTTAGACTTGTTCAAATGAAAGTTTATAATAAAAAGGAAGATTATCTAGAAAAGAAAATGCATGCAACTTTGAATGTAATTGAAAACATTGTGGTAAATTGAGCATTTGCTCAGTAGAAGGAAATTACTTTTACCCCAAATGTATTCAACAGTTGCTAGCTACAGAAGAGTCAAAGGGCAGATCTATAGAGTAAATGTTCGAGAACTTCAGATGGTGTTGTTTTTTCCCCCCAGATTATGTTATGAACCAGATCGGAGCACAGTCCTGGACGAGTCCAACTCCTATTCAGGCTGTTGGTTGGCCATTGGCTTTATCTGGCATAGATGTGGTTGGCATCGCACAGACTGGTTCAGGAAAAACTGCTGCTGTAAGTATCTCTCGATATATATTCACTTTAATACAGAAAATCACAACTTTGCTAGAAAGGTGTTAAGCCTGCATTTATTTTAAAGAAATGTGGAGAATACAAATGAATCCGTTTGCTCTTTTTTGAAGTGATTGTTTTGACTTTCAATTTGCACCAAGCCCCCTCAAATGCTCAGTTCTTCAAAATATTTTATTCGTTATTACAATGCTCTACCTAACCCCATGTTGTGACCATTCTTTAGAATTGTTCTTTAGAAAGATGGTTCAAATAAATAGTCGTAACATAAGGGTTTGTTAGATGATTGCTCTTCATTACCATGGAAAGAGTAAAGTGTCTTTTAGTTATCATTTATTCCTAAAGTACACAGTAAAAATGTTAAAGACTAATGGGGGAGGGTGAATTATTGTTGTTTTTTGCCTTCAATGGGTTGCATCAGACTTGGGGAGAAATTCTTAGTTAACACAATCTACACAGCCTTTGAATTACATATAATGAGCACTGCTGTACGATTTCCAACCTTAAGATAGTTCAAACAGTGTAGATCTTTACCAGATGTCATGTTAGATATAATGCATCTAGCTATGCAAAATTCTAGTCAAAATGGTAGAGTAGAAAATAGTTATGACTTGGCCAGTTTCAAACAGTGTAGACCAAGACCAGACGCCGAGTCAGAGACGTGGCGTCTGATCTTGGTCTTCACTGTTTGGAAATCGCACAGCGGCGCTCATATGCCCTTTTGGCTTAGGCATGCAGCCAAAACGTTAAGCTTCAAGCATTTAAGTTGAAACTTGATAATGATGACATTTATTCTTTTTTAGTTTATACTGCCATCCATAGTACACATAAATCACCAGCCCTACCTCCAGAGTGGTGATGGTCCAATAGTCTTGGTTCTAGTCCCAACCCGTGAACTTGCTCAGCAAGTTCAGGAGGTGGCCAATGAGTTTGGACAAGCGTCACGCATCAGGAATGTTTGTGTATATGGAGGAGCACCTAAAAGACCACAAATAAGAGATTTGGAAAGAGGTGGGTTAACACTTTGATAACAATGAATTTTTGAAACCTCATGATCATATGCAGTATTTTGTTTGAATTTTAGCATTTTAATTAAACTGTTGGTATATCTGTATGGCCTTCCTGAAAATTAGTACTATATCATTGGTAGTTTCATATGTTTAGAAATGATAGATCTGCTTGGTTCTGTTGATTGAAGAACTTTTTAGACACCATAATATGGTGGGACAAAAGGGGTGTATTATGGGGTATAAAAATATTTTATTCTACCTCCATTCTAATTATGTTGCTTACAAAACCACCAAAAAGATAAGTAGACCAATTTACATTAAAAATAGAAATATGCTTTGGCACTCAACTGCAGGCATCATTCTAGTTGAAAAATGGGTGTGAGTGACTGTATGGTTAATTGCATATTAAAACTACCCGCATAATTTGGATTTTTAAGGTCAATTAGAACAACAATATGTACACAATCATTGAAAGTCAAAATCTATGCAAGGTTCTACTTGTGGTGTTTGTGTTGCAGGGGCAGAGATCTGTATAGCCACACCAGGAAGATTAATAGATTTCCTCGAGTCCAACCAGACAAACCTGCGGCGCTGCACTTACCTGGTGTTAGATGAGGCAGATAGGATGTTGGATATGGGTTTTGAGCCACAAATCAGAAAAATTCTGGAACAGATACGAGTAGGTTCTTGTTTTGACATTGCCTAATATGCTTGAAGTTGTATATTCTGTTTAACATTGATTTGGACCTTTTGGTTCCAATGAGTGCATGAATTGAACATTACGGCATAAATAACTTCTTGAGACTAGTAGGTATTTATAATGCCCTGCCCATAGACATGTCTCGAGCTGATTCCAGAGAAAAACGTTCTCTGTGAAACTGTTGTTGCCATTTTATGCAATATCTAGTAGAATAAGGTTTAATATTCCTTTTAGTTCACACAATTAATTGTGCAAGAAATTTGATCCTAGGATTATGCAAAAATGCTTTGAACAAAGTCTGAAAATCGTATGAAGTTTGAAGTATGCAGGGTCAGTGAAACCATCAATTTACAATCATTGTCTTTATAGCCCGACAAGCAGACATTGATGTGGAGTGCTACTTGGCCAAAGGAAGTTCGACAACTTGCCGAAGAGTTCTTGAAGGAATATGTTCAAGTCAACATTGGTGGAACGACTGTTCACGCCAATCACAACATTCTGCAGATCATTGATGTATGCCAAGAGTCGGAGAAAGACTTCAAGTAAGCACATTTAAAACCGACCTTTTTGAAGATTTAATTTTCACTTTTTTAAGGATTTTCTCAAATCGGTATGATAAGTTTCATTTTGCTATAGGAATTTTTCAAATATTGATATTCAGCGTCGAGTTTCATGCATATTTAATGATCTAGCCAGATGCGGACTTAAACAACACTTGGCTGGAGGAAGCTGCAGCCTATTTGGAAAAAAATAATTGAAAATCATAGCATCGACTGCCAGTGTTTTAGTTAAGTCTGGTGCCCTATGGTAAAACACTGTACAAAGGGTGGGGGATATAGATTTGCCTTTGTCTGTCCGTACATCCCGGATTGTTTTTTGTCACTCATAACACTAAACGCGTTTGTACTTCAGACTTAAAACTTCATGAATGTATTATTCAGGGTGTGAACTTGTGCACCTGGGTATTTTCATCCTGCAAAAAGTCATATTTACTGAGTTATGGGCCTTTATTTTGCGAAAATACGGCGATTTTAACAAAGTGGAAGTTGGGGGATCTGTGTCCTATGGACACATTTCAAAAGTTAGATCCAAATAAGAAAACCATTGAATAGAACAGAACAGCATTTGCACTCAAAGTATTGTTGCATAAGTTCATATGTTTACATTGCTGAATGTAAAGTATTAGTACATGTATATATAAGAGAGGTATTCAAATGAACATGTTGTACTTATTGTATCTATAATTGATCTGGGGCCGTATTCATAAAGCTCCTATGGAAAATCTCAGACTTAAGGGAAATTTTCAAATGCAGATTTCTCTATTTTTACCCACAATACTTCAATGAATCTTTGCATGCTTGTGAAAAACATAGTTTTTCACAAGCATGCAAAGTTTCATTGAAGTATATTTGAAAATGAATTGGAAATCTGCATTTGAAATTTTCACTTAAGTCTGAGATTTTCCTTAGGAGCTTTATGAATACGGCACCAGATGTTAACCCTTCTATGCTGAATATTTATTTTAGACTGTCAACTAACAATATTAATTATAAGAATCATGAAATAGGCTAATAGAATAATAAAAAATGTTTTCCTTGAAATATATTGACTTTGGCTTGACAGATTATATTTACGAGCAAACCAGGCAGACCCTGATCAGAGTGCCTCTTCTGGAGCCCTCTGATCTGGTTCTACACTGTTAAGTGTTTGCAAAGAATATATAAGTGTACTCTTTCCCACACCTCTTACCACAAAGAGTTAAAAATGAAGTGTGTTTTTTAAATTTTGTGGTTGAGCAAGAACTCGGCTCGAGGCATTCAGTTAAAAAGCAGGCCCTGGACTCAAATATTAAGACATATGCAAACATTGTAGACTCAGAGCAGATGGTATCTGTGTGACTTCCCTGATCAGGGTCTGCTCTGATTGTCATACATGCTAGTTTGTGCAATGCTCAATTTTGATGGTTTTTTAATCATTTGTGTTCATGAAATGAATGAGTGAAATTAGATGTTAGGTAGAACAGGGTTTATTTACATGTAGTACTAAAATGTTGAAATATACCATGTACATATATCATGTATAGTTTGTGTCATAAGGGCATTTACCTCATGAATATCATGATAAGACTCAGACCCTGTTTGACTTTTTTACGATTCCATGATATTAAGCATGTGGATTAAGAAATTCTTATCAAAAGCAGAAAGGGTAGTTTCTGACCCAACAGATCCAACAGGCAAAGCATGCAAACCCTGACCATGTCCTCTAGGAGCTGTCTAAAATGGGTCAACACTGATTGCGAGAATGGTTAAAAAATATGAAAGAGTTATTTGCCAAAATGGAACTGCACCTGTCTGTGCACGGCTCAGAAGATATTGCCGACGTCATAGGAAAAGGGGCACTCGGACATTTAAAAAAAACGCTGACAAAGCTCTTTTTCAGCGCTATTATTCCATGATCAAGTCAGGAAATTTACCATTTATATTCATTTAAAGGTAGAATTGGATGTACTCTAAGATTGCAAACAGTGCAGACCCCGACCAGCCGCCACGTCAGTGCCGTGGCGGTTGGTCTGGGGGTACACTGTTTGCTATGTCCGAGTGCCCCTTTTCGTGTGACGTGGCCCATATATAGTTTGCAGAGCCTAAACAGTTTAGAATAAAAGGGAAAGTTTCTGTTTGCCCACTTTACTATACTCTACTCTGCAAGTGCTCATAAGCATTACCTCAAAGAGGCAATTATATTTATACTCATGATGTGAGTTTTGTGAAGAAATGTAGATGAATGACATGCATGTTATGTATGTCTCTGGGTGTTTGTACTTATGTATAACTTGATTCTGGACCATCTGGGGGAGCCTGTATGACACTAGAATTGGGACCACTGCCCAGTCCTTGCATAATGGAAAGAGGCAACTAAAAGAACTTCATTGAAAAATGGCATTTCTGAATCTCAGCAGATATGTATTTCTATATCAATACCACATATTTTCATATTGATGCAACTTCTTGCTGACATGGTGCTATATGACCTATACTGTATTGTGGTGCCATAAAATCGAACTTGAACCAACCCAACCTTCAACCCAACCTTTTTTCACTGAACTTCTCAAATTGAGATTTTTCTCAAGCACAAAAATCAACTTTGTTTGCTGGTTGCTAAAGTTTTTATGAAGAAACAATGATTAATGCTCAAATTTAGAAGTTGATATTACAGTTTAACCCTTTACTCCATAGATATGCATTTTGACACCTCTGTAAGAGACTACTACTGAAAACATTGTGGGAAATAATGATCATGAGCATATGCTCAATTTTGCTCAAAGTTTTAAAAGCTATTCAATATTGGTGATTTCTTTTCTCCTAGATAGTCTCCATACTCATCATATGATTTCACTGTGAATAAGTAATAATAGCAAAAACAGCATACTGAGTAAAGGGTTAAGAATAATCTCAATGAAACAGGTGCCAGCTTTATATCCTATTGTTAAGCAAGGATATGTGTCATTTTAGAAGATCTTATTTTTTTAAAAATGGCCAAACATTATAAGATCTATATTTGAGATATCATTGTTTAAGATTTTTTAACTTACCTTTCAGTTTTACCTTTATATGTTGTTAAAGTCCCATGAATTTTTAGTCTTTTTAGGACATAATTGTCTTTTTCAGTTGTTAAAAGTGTTTATGTTTTGGTTTTTTTTTATGAAAAGATGTTGAGCCTTGGTAGTTTTAATTGAATCAAAACTCTTTCATTGTTAAATTGGAGCGCATTTTCCATGGCTATAATGTTCGATTCTGTAACTACAGTTAAACCTGTTTTGAACAGCCATTGAATAAGTGTTGTAATCACTTAATGCTGAAGGAAAGTTATGCAGAAAGCTCTTTTGGGAGCTTTCTGTATTACTTTTATTCTGCATTAAGCATCCACCTGTCTTAAAGGTCATGACTGCTTCATCGTTGATGGCCACTTGATACAGGGTTGACTGTATTTGTCACAAAGCTTCATCTGTAACACTTTCATCTGAGTCAAACCTGCCTGGTGATTTATCAGCACAGAATGATGCTGTACCATGTCCAACCTTAACCCTTCTCATCTTGAATAATTACATAGACTCCGCCCACTGTGAATATTAATAAACTTAATTGTTGAATTTGCATATCAAATCAGAGATTGTCAATGGAACATAATCAGGACTTCTTTATGAAAAACTGTGCAGAACCTGATCCGACAGCTTATTGAAAAGCTTTCGGATCTGAGTCTTCATTGTTTCTAAAAACATCAATATACATTTATTGAATGAGAATTGTTAAAACTTGAATAACGTGCCAAGTTGAAAATATTGCCTCTGGCCATGATTGATTTGTTTTGAGTAGATCAGGACAAGCACTATTGAATTTGAAAGGTAGCAAACAATGAAAAGCTTGATCAGACACAATGTCGGCTGATCTGGGTCTACACTTTTTGATGATGACTTGAGAAATGTACAGCAGTGCTCATATACGCTCACACCTATTGCCCAAAAGGTTGGAGCCAATTTAATAGAATGCATAATTTATTTTGAATCTATACATGATCTATACATGATTAGCTCTTTCCACCACAAGGTATTTTTAGACTCATCCACAAGGAAAAAATCTGATGAAAAGTGTAAAAATCTAGGCAAAAAAAAATGCCATTTTATGAATTGTATCGAAAACATGGCAGGAAATGGAGCATTTGATCGAGACGAGCAAATACGCTATTTCCTACGATGTGTTCAATAGTCATCAGTTACAGTGGTGCTAAAAGGCACTTCTGTGGAGGAAAGATTAAACCATAAACTCTGAAGTATTTCAGTAAACCGTTTATGTGCCTTTGACATAAACACATCGAACTTTAAAGTACAGAACAAATTCATTATATCGAAGTTGATGAACTATTTTTTATAAGTTCGAAATACCCAAAGTTCGAATTAAATTCAAAGTTTTAGTAATTTGATCTTATCAAAATAGTTCAGTAAACTGTGACACATATCAACAAAGCAAAAGCCTATGCTTCAGTTTCAGATTTAGTTTTGAACAAAACATGAATTTGATTAACCTCTTCACTGCCGGAAGCAATGCTGTGCATGTGCAATATTTCGTCTGCTTCATTTTCAAACTTCACAGATTAACTTATTTTTTGGCAAAAATATTGGCCGAGTGTCAAGCATCTTGAATCCGGATGAAAACCAAGTACTGCGGTGTCTCATCCGGATCTAAGCTGTTTGCATACAACACTATGGTTCGACACTATGGTTCGGGCGAAAGCAGTGAAGGGGTTACACCAAGTTCCACCAGGTTTGACTGTATATACATGTATAAGTCTAAACAAATTGCCGAACTTTAAATTTTGAATCTTTACTGTAAAAGGCGATATGCAATAAACATCTTTGAGAAGTGAGACAGAATTGTTTTTCATTTTTACATCATTTAACAGTGAGGGAAACACTTTTCTTTTCCGTTTCAACGCTAACGCAGCTCGAAATGTTATGAAAATAACCATGTTTCTGAAGATTTTATTACTAAGAGCATCAATCATTTTGGAGCCAGATCAGACGCCGAGGGACTCTGTGTCTGATATGGACATAAAGTGTTTGTAGAGGTTTACAGTGCTGAATGTCTAACCCGTTAGATGGTTACGAATAGCGATTTCTCCCACCGTACCCTTGATGACCTGTTAGTTAGGGTCAGTATGGTATCTAGACCTTAACCTTCTTGATGTTTTTATGCCCCCAACAAAGTGGAGGCATATAGAGTTGCCCTTGTACGTACGTACGTACGTACCGACGACCCGAATATTTTGTAT
>JAULCE010163978.1:0-11792 GCA_032359355.1 Macoma nasuta | reverse complement strand
CGACGTTGGTTTACATCCATCATAAGTGACAGTAAGGGGCAAAAAACCCTTTGTCAATACCGATTTTATAAATATCTTTTTTTTATTTTCCCTCTGGATCCGCGCATGTAGACGTCATAGAAACGCCGTTTCACAATTCTGTTGTACACACGCTTTGAAAGCGTTGTGGGAAAAGGAGCGTTTGCTCATAATGAGCAAATGCTCCATTGTCCACACTGTTTTCAAAACAATTCAAAATTGGCATAATCGTTACCACTCAATATATATCATTTGCGTCAGCTGCTTTCAATAGGGATGAGTGTGAAAATAGCATAGAAGGTAGAGGGTTAACACACTGAAGGGTGAGGAACCTACCTCAAGAGTTCTTATTCCCACATCTGTGTGAACGGCCAGACGCTCATCATCTGAGAGATTGAAGATGTAGCAGCTTCTGTGGTTGACCACCAACATCTGATGCTGAAAGAGATATGGTTAAAAACGTATAAGTCGTAGGGCCAGAAGAAAGAACTTCGGGATAAAAAAACATGTATCGATGATGGTCGTGTGTATAACAAGTGACGGTCATTGGTAGAAGGAGGGATATTTCCGTAAAAACCCGTTCACACAGTTTTGCGACCTGAAGCAGATCAATAATCCCCGATCTGGAAAAGTAAGTAAATGGGGCATAATTGGCGTCGAAATACTACAATATGACAAATTAAAGACTACACAACTACTATCCTGCTACCACAAAACGCGCTGCTAATTCGTTGCCATTGCGACCTCACCCAGACCATAGCTTACCTAACATTGATTCTACTACGTTGCCGCTACAACGTACATTTTTTTGTGTTGTTGTTTACGTCCGTTTCTGCCAACTTAAGGCTAATTGGACGTCTCAGAGAGAGGGAAGCGGATACAGAGGAACTCGGACAACGCCCTACTCTTTTCGAAGTCGCCCTTTGGTTCTTTTACATGCCCAGTGTAAAGCACTGATACATGGTACCTCGGTTTCAAGTCTCATCCACACCGTACAATACCTATTATGTTGTTACATATACGTATAAGACACTTTTCGTTTCGTTGGCCACGACCCGGATACGCTTATTTTTTGCACATGGAGATCCTCCCACGGTTGGTTTACAATTGTCCTAGATTGGTCACGTCTTTGCCCTTTTTTCCATCGGAATAGAAACGTTGTCTTTGTGTGAACGGGATGTAAGAAAAAATTGACTTGTTTATAAAAGCTGATAACAATACATAGATAGTGTTGAGTATCAGTATGGATTATAAAATGTGTTTTAATGTATATATTATGTTGGGTTTGTTTCTTCAAAAGTTGGCTATTCATTGCCTCGAGAAATTGACACTAGTGTAGACCAACACCTAACCTGATATTAAAACCTATTCCAAGAGTCCCCAATGCACTGATTGGAACAACTTTGAATCATGACTTCAAAAAAGGCATTTTGTTTGTTGTATATGTGTATGCAACGGTCATCTCTTAAGCAAGGGATAGACATTGTCAAATTATACCACTAGTTTTGGTAGCTCCTAAACATGACCGAGACAGCGTATATTATGTGTCGATACCATGCAACCCTCGACATCCACAAATGACAGAGCAGTATTTGGTCTGTATATATTTAGTTTACGAGTTTATAGTGTTTTATACAATGCGTTGTGTCATAAGTTTACTTCAACTACTTTCTGCACAGTTACGAAAAGTTAACGACAAACACCAGGATTAATCTAAATGACACCGAGTTTAAACTTGCACGTTTAAAACTTAAAAGCCAAAAATCAAGAATCGATATACCGTATGCTGTTCATAGATGAATCTGACTGTGTCCTTTTCCCCAGGTTCATTCGTGGAATGAGGCATGTGGGTATGTGGCGAGTGGGATCCGTGTGTATGTTTCACGTGCGTGGTCGACATCGACATAGGTGGCGAGGTGTTGGCCTGAAAAAGTGTCTTCAAATACATATATACATACATTTTGACATCATGTCCCTTTTTGTATTGTCTGAAAAGATTGACCTGCGACAGATTAATTTTCGACAAGTTTTTCGCTAGGTTTCGCGAATTATTACGATCCGAAGATATGTTTTTACTCTTAATATTGTGTGCAATGTATCATACTAAAAACGACCCTTTGGTCTAGAGAACAACATGTACTTGCAATGTGAGTGATTGGCTATATATTCTTTTGATGTTTCATTTCAAGTGTGTGTGTGGTTTTTCTTCTTTATTGAAGACTTTTTACACGACATGTTTAATCGTCGAGTATTGACTATACCATCTAAAGTATACAACCCTTATTTGGAAAAGAATCGTTATATGTGTGATGTGCATTATCTATCAAGGTGGTCATATTCTATTAGAAATATGACCAAAACATATATATGTTCCGATCTGGATACGAACCCACAACCTTCTGCTCCAAAGTTTAGCACCTTATAAATGAGGCTAGCCAGGCATGTGATACGCAAATAATCAGTTGTTGAATCATAAGTCACGTCCATTTGTTCGGAAACCCACGATTGCGGAAAAAGTTCGCCGAATATTAGGATGGCTCAGTTTAATCTGGTCAGACAAAACTGGATAATAAGATCGGTTGATTAACATTGCAGGGGTCTCGTCGATTATACTGTTTAATTTTAACACGCGGATCATATTTTCGTCTGTTAAATTGGCATCTACAGTTATTTGCAAAGAAGATTTATCGGCGTTTTATTATGCTTTTAATTACTATCGGGGTAAAGAAATTAGGATCCTGGTTCAAACATTTTGCAAAGAAATTACTGATTTACATCAAGTTTAATGCATTTTTCACATTGCATTTAATTAATCGTTTTTATGAGTGTAATGGTAAATGGTGAATTTGTCGATAGAAAAAGTCAATAAAATCTTACAAATATCGGCGACCCTTATTTTTATATCATATTTCATCACATATTTGCATGGTCTTTCAAACTACAAAGTTTAAACAAAATATATTATTTAGAAAAAATATCACCCCTACTTCCACAAACGCCTTTAAATGAAACATATTCTAAATGCAAAACAGAAATAACCCTTTGTGTGCATTTACCATTAAACCGCCACAAACGACACTGCGCCGCGTCTGATCAGGGACGTAACCTTTTTGCAACAAATTATTCCGAATATAAGAGTTTCGGAAAAGCAAAAAAAATATCTAATTATTTCTGTGTTTTTGTTTCGTGAAAATAATTTATCAAATACCGGTTACAATCAACAAATTTAAATTTGGCTGCGAAAGTGTTAACCTGCCGTCTATCAAGAAGCTTACCAAAAACTATCCTTATTATATTAGCATATTAAAATCGAAATGCGCAGTCCATGGATTCACTTCGATAACATGTTTTATGTGAATTTTAAAGCACTTTTGTTTTATCTTACTTGCTACCATTCTGATAGAAGTTTCATTTTTGGGTCTAGAGTCTGAAAATGGTTAGGTGAATTGCACCTTGAAATGGATTTAAAGCACGGGTATCTTTACTAAAAAGATAATGGGTTTTATGTGGAGGAATGTTTTCATTTTTCTTAAAGCAAATGTTTCTAGCTAATTACTATCTGGATAATTTTGTCGGTTGCACATATAGTCATCCCCATCCCACATTGTCATTTCCCCACTAATTGAAGTACAAACAAATGTGCAAATAAACTTAATAAAAATTCAAAACCATTCACTGATTTTCTGCTTAACAGGTTTTCTATTTCTAATGGACTTTGCATGTGTTCCTGCAGACAATATGGCGGCTGTATAGACCTTCTCTGAGCTACACTTTACCAAGCAGCACCGCTTAGCATTTGAAAAAATCATCATAAAACACATTTCCTAGCAAAAAAAATAACGCTCAAATATCGGAGAAAATGGCGGACGACATCATCTCCGTCTTCACAGGAATGACGTTAATGAGCGGCGATATCTGATTGATCAAGCGTTTTGTCAGCGATCCGTCAATTATGAAAAAGTGAATATTTGATTAGATATACCTGCACGGCAACGAACACTGCTAGACAAACAACCACTCGGAACATCTTGGCTTGCTCCTTGGTAGTCCGACAATGTATCCTGTAAACTATGGTAGGAGCGAACTTTTATATGTATTAACAAGGTAACCTTTTAGCCTTATATCGGTTATCAGCACTGTTATATTGTAAAATACATGTAGTCCCGTTTGCTGGTGGAAATAGTAACATACATAGTTGACCTCTTGCAGCTAGTTATATCCTTCAAGACAATAAGGAAATGTAATCGTGATCAGTTTGTTATTGATATACGTTATAGACGGATTTGAAATGAACCCCGCTTTTGTCTTGTATAACCATTTGCATTTTGGAAACAGATAACACATTCAATTAAAGACAGTATAGACATGAATCAGATGACTCAGAATCTGAACTCTTTATCGTGAAAATTATCCCCTTTCCAATCATGCGTTGATTTGACATTTTGGTTTATAAATACTTAAAAGTAAAGAAACGTTAAGATCCAGCTTGCAAAGTGATCAACATGGCTTTTTTGTCACCGACAAGCCAATTAATTATATGTTATATTTCAATATGTTTATATGCTATGCTAGTACCAACTTGAAGGAACAGACAGGACCAACACTTTCTATTCAAAGCCGTTCCCTGTCCCTTGCTATAATGATAAAGTCATTATTTCCAGAGATACTCGTTTGTTAACGTCAGTCTTGCATGAGGCCCTCGCCAAAACATAACATAAATACAGGTGCATGTACTGTGTTATAAACATATTTACAAGTTAAACAGTTTATATAAACTGACAGTGACAAACAGTGAATACCGGCATGATCTGAGATCTTCAGATCTGATCTGGGAATATATTGTTTGTGACGAACTTTATAATTACAATGATTTTTTGAGTGAAATATTTATCGACGTTGTAAAAAGGACTTTTAGCATTTTAAAATTCAGTGTTGCCTCTACGGATTAGATTCTTGGTAATAGCCCACTCCCACTGCTCCGTATCTCCTTCCGTTTCTTATCCGTTTGATATCCCGAAAGTACTGGCAGGAAACTTAATGATACGAACTAGATTCGGAATGAACTATAAGGGTACTTTAAATTCGGCTTCGTTTCGCGTGAAACGGAAAGACAACCGGAAGGACATCGGAGCAAATTTACGTGAAACGGAACCAACTAGACGACTGTACGGAGCAAACGGGAGGGAACTAGCTGGATACTGGGGGCATACTTTTCCGTCTGATGGGCAACAGATAAAGCTTCTAGTTTTTGTTAGATACTTGCCGTTTCTCCATATTTTGGTCGGACCGGGGTCGGGTAGAGATACGGAGCAGTGGGAGTGGTCTATAAAATTAGAGCGCAAATGTTTGTAAAGAGTTAATGATTGTTATTTTTTTCTCCGTGGCTTAAGATATTTTTTACCGCATGTGTATCAATAGTATCTGGTTGTTTATTATGTCATCCCAATTTTGAATGACCAATCCAAATTTCAAGATTTTGTTAAAGAAACTGTTTAGTTAACTGATTTGTTTTAGAAAGAATGGAACACCCATGAATTGATTAATTAAGTGATTAAAAAACACATCTAAAATAACCGAGGGTTCGTCAGCATGTTGAGAAATTTAAACTCGATATTTAAACGCCTTCGATGTTTATAAACTTTCATAGATTTATTTTAAGTATTTCTGTAAACAATTTAATACGGTAAATATGGATCGCCTTGCATGTGTAAGAAATATTTGGCAATTTTCCAAAAATTTCGTAAAACCTTTGTTGTTAACTTGCATGATACTTAAACTAAGCATAGCCCGAAGGAAATGTGTAGATACAAACATTGGTAAAAGTGTTAGCTAAAGTATGCGTTCAGTGTTAAAGAAAGTCTCATTCTAAAAGGATTATTTATCATATTCTTGGTAAAAAGGGATCATGCAGAGGACCTTACCTTTATTCACGACAAACGGCACCAGATATGGAGATATAGATCTTGCACACCGTATGTTGTCAAAACAGTTTAAACACTAATAACAGTACCTACAATCTCAAAACTTCACTTATGTCATAAAACAGATCGAACTAGTGAAGTCGTCCTGGCACTATTTGAAGAGATATTAGCCCAAATGAAATAAGAATCACTTAAAATTTTGGAGAAGTAGTAAGTAAACATATTAAAACACAATAGTAACGAGAAAGTTAGGGGTCACCATACTTATTTTTTGTATACAGGCTTTAGAAAATGTTAACAAGTCTATATGTTGGCCAATTTTGGAAGAAACAAATCCGAATTCAATGTTTTATCATCTTCTTTAACATGTTTTAGGGTTCGTGTTTCACTTACCAAGATGATTCTTTTCAATTCTCATACTCCATCAAGCAAATATAACAAATAATAACAGTTTAAAGAAAGAATATCGAAATTCGGCGACAATACATATGATCTAGGGCCAGAAATTATCAGATTTCCCGAATATATTTGCAAATAAAGATAAATATGTTGAAAACTGACAATAAGAATTTCTTTAAACTACACATTTCGAACGCTGATGTCATACACTACTAGAAAATATAAAAAATGTATGGGTGTCACCATTCTAATTTTAAATACTCACCAAAATGTATGTGTACCCTATTTTGTTTTCCTGGAAAAATTGTAGAAACGAAAAGAAAAGAAATAGTTGTACAATTCATTAAATTGTGTTCTGTCATCTTGAAAATGACTCGACATCACATAAGCTACTAATTAACATATGTTAACAACCAAAATGTGCTATTTAAATCGAGTTTTAACGCTTTACATGCAGATAATAGAGAACATCATTATATCGGTAAAAAATGTAAACTCCAATCAGAGCCTTCTAGATGAAAGGTCGGATCAGAATGAATAATTTTTCAACAAGTCAAAATACTGTTTTTAAATAATTTTGAGCTAATATATTTTTGTTGATTCATGTTCATAGGGAGTCAGTTTAGTCTAATCATGGTGATATTTCAGCAAACAGTGAATTTATTTTCTTCAAGATTTTTATTTGCTCTAGTATCTCTTTAACCATACACACGTCCATTATAATACCAGGCTTGTTCTGTGTGCATTTGGTCTAGCAATCATTTGACCAATCTGCATATTGGTCATAGTAGCAGTGGACATCATGCTGTTACATTATCTACCGTTCGAATCCCGGATCACTTGAAATTCCGAATGTCTTGTTAATGATTGTTTTATGTGGCTTATTCATTTAACAAGGACGGGTTACGGCTGGCTTTGTTTCACTGGGATGCGTAGGACAGCAACTATTATTTGGGGTGAAGAGGATTTGTTTTTATCTCTCAACCCTCCTAAAACGCGGTATCAGGTTGATTCGTTTCATTTGGATCTATATTGGGGATCATGCTTTTGATATATTTTTTCTTGAGTCAGCTCATTGTAATTTGCTTAAATTGGTATGAACTTCATAGAGAAGGTGTTGTTTTTAGTGTTTGTTATCAAATGCAATCTCGTCCAGGTTTTCATTCATGTCTTTATTTTCTCATTAAATTTGATTTCAAACATCATGTCAATGCTTTGATTTAGATAATTACTATTATTGTTGTAATAATATGTTCCATCTGATCCTATTTAATGATCATTATTAGTTGTTTTGAGATTGATTAGTAATTTGTTTACAATTGGAATGCCATCGAACGAAGTGTTATAATAGGACAGTAAATATGTGTATTTCGGATCGTTCATGTAGTTAAGTATCTCGCCAAGAATGTCGTAGGGCTTCTTCGAGTCTTCAACCATTAGGCTGCTATTCACGGCTGCCATGGTTATTCAAGCAGCTTGGATCAAGATAAGACGCTGATAAGGATCCAAGCTGTTTGACACTCAGACAAAAAGTTAAGTAAATTTGAGAAAAAAATCGGACGATGTTTAAAAATTGAAGCAGACGATAATACGAGCAGACGACATTTTTCGTAGCAGGCTAAGGGTTTAAACAAGTCGGGGGAGGGGGTCGATCTTTTTCCTGTGGAAAAATCCTCACAGATCTGTATAAATCGCCATGAACATTGGGCCAAAAAATGCAGTTTGGTTGCACGGCAGGCACACTCTAAGCTCTCAAACATTAACACAGAAACGATTGTTTTAGTTATTTAGAAGCCGTCGAGAGATCAGGTCATTTTTAATCGCCCAATTGTCGTTTTTCGATCTCCACGTGTACTGTTTGGGAGCCGGATAAAAGTAGCCACGGACAAAAGCCCCCATGCCATTTTTGACGTAGTGGACCAAAGTCCCCATGCCATTTTTATTGGTTAGACAAAAGTACCACTACCAGTTTGACAGGGTGGACAAAAGTACCAATATTAAAAAAATATGGGATTAACTTTTAAATCTCATTATTAATTGTAGCGAATGACAACACAATGGTTTGAATTTCCAATTAAACAACCAATTAGTATTGAACAAATAAAGCTAACATAAACACAGTGACAGACATTATCATTTTAAATTTTGCATTTAATACATATATGATAACATGGAAATATACCTTACATCACAAATCAATAGCTCCTTACATATCTTACTACTTACTCCTTAGATAAGAGGTTGTGATCTGTATCTCCACTTTGCTCTATCTATACATTCCAATACATCAATAATGATCTATGCCAAATAGCAATTAGAAGTAAATGGGGAAAATACATGACAGATATATATTATAGATTGATTACTGTGACAAACATTACGATAAAGATTGAAATATCAATAATCACCTAAACTATTATATTATTAGCACTCAGTTTTTCTTAAAAGTGTTTGTTCAGTAAGCAATTGTAAATTGAGTACTTAGCAATAAATAAAGCTGATATGGGTACTCCCTGTCAAACTGTTGTGGGGACTTTTGTCCACCCTGTCAAAAATGGCATGGGGTTTTTTGTCCGTGGGAACTTTTGTCCTACAATCGTACTGTTGATGTATTCAGTTCAGGCTAGAATTTGGTTGTATGTATGTATGTATGTAATTTATTTGTGGTGGTTGTTTAGCACATGCATTGTACGAGACAACGTGTTCGACGCTTTCGTCACCTCACTTTATCCTCGTTTTTGGTCAACGTGGCTTCACTCATCTAAATTGAGACCAAAGGATAAACTCTTCAGTAGTTTCCTTGGTTAATAACCAAGGCAACCACTGAAGAGTTTATCCTTTGGTCTCAATTTTCTCTAGACACTAGAGTAGAAAAAACAAAACATTTTTTTTTAACAGTAACAATGTCAGCCCCATTTAACCCTTTCACCGCCGAAATCGCATAAATGCGCCGTTTCAAAGCGGCGTCAGATCAGGGACTGCACTATTTTGCAACATTTTAGTACCGTATCAGTAACAGAAACAGTTCAGAAATATACATAAAATATTTAATCGGCTCTGTTATTCATTACGCAAAAATATTTTATCTGACACTTGCGACAATCGCCATGTTTTAATTTTGCGCAGAAATGGGTTAATGGAGTATTTGTCAATTGTTTTGTAAACTGTTGTTACTAATTAACATGTTAACTTCACAAACATATAAGAGGGCAAACCCACACCAAACAGATGACACTAACTACTGTTAACTATCTTATTTAGACCTTTCTGAGAGGACAAGATTTGATGAAAAGGATGAAATCTTGATCAAAAGAGAATGCCATGTTTAAATCGTTTTGAAAACATTTAAGACAATGTAGAATTTTCTCTTAACGAGCAAACGCTCTATTTCCCATAATGTATCGAGTGATCGCCTGCTATAGAGGCGTAAAAGGTTAAACACTCAATAGATTACTGCATTTAACATTTGAAAATGTCAACTATCCGTCCATTCAAGCCATAGCATGCTTAGCAACAAGAAAATTGCGTATGAACTGACATTTGAAACCAAACCTTCAATACAACATCAATTACACCTGATGGTAGTATTAAGAACGTGTACAGACACGTCATGGTAACAAACCCAGTAATGGACTCATGCCAGATGCTTCAATACACACATGATTTAGAAGGTAACGACCAAAATGAGTTTCAATAATTTATTTCCAATATAATTTGACAAATCACTGCGTAACCATATATGTGTGTGGTTTGTGAGCGCAAATATGCTGGATGGTTTTGGGCTGGTCGGCAATCATGACCTTGGTCATAGTAGCAGTGGACAACATGTTCAGGAATTTCAACTGAAAAGAAAGCAGATGATCGTGATCGTTTACAGTTCATTCTACACTTGGAGGCACTTGAAACTGTGCACTTTTTAAATGGTTATATATGTTTGATTTATAAATATTTTTTAACGAAACTTTCAGCAAATGCTATTGACTCATTTTCTCACAACCCTTTTAATAAATCGTCACGGGTCGATGATTTTCGCGATTTCAGAACGGCTTTGACGATAACAAAAAAATGCACGTCCAAATCGTGTGTATGCGGGTAACAAAATTACACAATTTAAATCGTTATGCTTTATCGATTCAAACAACCAAAATTCACAAAATTGGATGATGTCGTAACGAAAAAGGGGAATGGTTGACGGACTGATAAACGCCTAGGTAACAAAAACTGCAATAAGTGTCAATTTATCACAATGTACTTAACTTTACAATTAAAAGTGTAGAACAATTTTATTCTATCGCGTTTTAGCATGCATTAGTGTCATTGCATTGAGTTTATGATTGTCGTATCTTTTTCAAAATTGTAAAAACAATATATGAATATTATACCGTGCTAAATTCACAATTTTTTTCAGCTTGTGTTACATCGGCATTAATCAGTCTAACGGCCATCCCCTTTCTTGTAACGACAGCCGTCCCATTTTAGTTATTTTGGTTGTGTGAATTGATAGAGCATAAGAATTTACGTTGTGTAATTTTGTTACACACCAACTCACACCAACTCACGATGTGCACGTGTAATTTATTGATATCGTCAAAACCGATCTGAAATCGCGATATTCATAGACCTGTGGCGATTTATTCAAAAATATTGTTACAAATTAAGTCAATATCATTTCCTGAAAGTTTCGTTAAAAAATGTTTATAAATAAAAAATATATAAACATTTAAAAAGTGCACAGTTATAAGTGCCTCCAAGTGTATATACGTGTGATGATCGCATACTAGCAGGCAAATAATGTACATAGGCCGTATTTATAAAGCTCCTAAGGAAAATGTCAAACTTAAGTGAAAATTTCAAATGCAGATTTCTCTATTTTTACCAACAATACTTCAATAAAACTTTGCATGCTTGTGAAAAACTATGAAAATAAAATGGAAATATGCATTTGAAATTTTCACTTTGAGATTGTCCTAAGGAGCTTTATGAATACGGCCCCTGTTCGATTAGATAGCGTCTATTAGTTCATTATGAGTTATGTTGAAATGAAATACCATCATATCAGATCAAACATGCAAAATATCGGGTTTCCGAAATGATGCATGTTTTGCAAGATTCAAGGTCAAACTTTCAAAACACAAAAGTTCTGCTATTAGAGCTTAATTCATTAATTTAAGCGCAACTTTCGGTGCAATTATATGTGCTACATAAGGTCACGTAAAACTGCTTAAGCTTGTATTTTAAAATCAAAGCACTGAAAGTACTGAAAATGGGCTCCACCTGCACCCGTTTATAAGAAATAAAATACATGTGTATATCGTCGTTGACACTCAAATATGGCGGAACGCAATTTTGGCGCGGACATTTTCTGATTTTCTTAATTATCTTTTCCTCCCGCATATTCTGCGAAAACAGCCAATCTTTTATCCAATCAGAATGTGTAGTTATACCCATGTGATC